>PVKH010022803.1:0-14010 GCA_004027955.1 Chaetophractus vellerosus
TCCTGTCAGATCAATAAGTTGAAGCAAAACCCATGGATATTGTGGGTGAGGTTTTTCTCAAAGGGGCCAATATTTTCCTTGGACCAATAAATTATTCAACAAAAACATCCTTCTGTATCTGAAAAAAATTAAGATTGTGATCTCTTAATTATATATGATATATATTCAGAACATCTTAATGGTGGGAGATTGGCAGGAATCAGCATTGTGAGGATGTTTAGCAGAAACATTCTGAGAGATGTGTTACTCTATTTTATTGACAATAAGGATGAAGCATGACATGTTCATGAGAAAAGAAAATTAAATTACTGGCTATGTTTAAATTATAAAGAAATAGGAAGAATGCAAACATTCCTTAAACCTTGAATAAATTATTGGAATATTTTTAGGAAAATGAAAAGTTAAATTTAGAAGATCTCACTAGTCCAACAAGTTTTGTAGCTAACATTTGAATCTATGTCTCTTTAATTCAAAATCTGAATTTATAAGTATAAATATTCACACTTTTTATCTTAATGTATAGCATTTGAGAAATTTATGGGAGTGAATTCCATCTTATAACTTGGGTATATTTGTACTGAAGTTGAAACTGTTTCTTTAATTAAATGCTATAGGTCTTATGCATGCCATGTAACTTACTTAAGATTCATTTTCCATATGTGAAGAATGTATAATAATTTTATCTCATTAATGTATTCAAATGATAAAATGTGATCAAACAGTAAAATTTATGACACATTTTCCAGCATGAACTTTGACAAATCATTTGTTTTGGACATAATACTGTTAGTACTGTCCTCTAGAGATATACTCTTTCTATCCACAGACTAGTATTGTTAAATTCAGTCATTGTGGTCCTGGCTGCACATAAGGACTGTGCACTTGCAAAACATTTTATTGAATCTTCTCTTCATATCCCTATCTGTAGTCTGTAGAGGAAAGGATTCAGCATCTGAAAATCATGTTATACATTAAGTCTCAAAAGCCTCATTCTCAGGGGTATACAGAGGATCAGCTAAAGTAGACAGCAATTGCTGAACCATAGCACAACACCACCACTGACAGGAGGCTGCCACAGGTGGAAAGGCTCTGGTTCCCCTAAGTGACCTTGAGAATTGTGGAGGAAAATGCACATAAGATATGTGGATGCAGATAAAAGTTGTGAGAGTCAAGAGCTGCTATAGTATAGATGGATGACATGTTGAAGGAAACATCAGAGCAGGAGAACTGCAGGAGTGGGTTGAGATCACAGAATAAATGATGGGCAACATTGAGAGCACAGGAGAGATGTGCCATTAGGACAGTATGTAGAGGGCATTGAAATAGCTCATGACCCAAGTTCCGGCCACCAGCTGGACACAAAAGAGAGAATTCATTATGGAGGTATAATGTGAAAGGTGGTAGATAATCACACACCTATCATAGGCCATCACTCAGAGAAGGAGGCTATCTATATTCACAAAATAAATGGAGAACAATTGCTAGGTGAGGCACCTGAAAAAGAAATGGTCTTGATATCTGTCAAGCTGTTCATGACCATTTGAGGGACTGTGTGGAAAGTATAAGAAATGTTCACAAAGATCAAATTTCTATGGAAGAAGCATATGAGGTAATAGAGGTGAGCCAAAGGCTAAGATGGCTAAGATGATGAACATCTTCCCTTATATGGTGACCAAGAGCAGACAGAGGAAGAACAGAAGCAGGAGCCATTGCTGATCTGCTGCTTTTGAAAACCCAGAAACAAACACAGAAGACTGTTAAATTTCCTCTTTCCATCTTCCCAATAGATCTGGAGCAGAAAAATATTCATTTGTGGAATCCAGTTATATGAAAACTCTTGTTCACAAGGCCACAAGGTTGTGTGTGTGTGCTTGTATGATTGTTATAAAAAAACCATCTGATTCCTTTTTGTATAAGATGTTTGCAATTAGATCTTGTGTTTGTATTATTTTTCCTGTATATGCAATATTCAGTTTCATTCAAGAAAGACTGATAGTTCATTTAAATCAAAATTTAATTTTAGTTAATGAACATTTGCTTTCATTATTGAATCAACTAGATTTCTATGCCCATACATTCATACATTCATACCTAACTTTTAATTTTAATTATTTAAATTAGTTCCACAATCATACCTTTTAATCTGACCTACTTGAAATATTTACACTAAATGGGTAATTATCCCTTCAATCTGAAGTTTATATAGCTATCATAAGATTTCCTTAATTCAGCTTTCTATTCCCATGGTAGAATTTTTTTTCCCTAAATCCACAAGCCTGCCTTTCTTCTTCTTTTTTTATTAAGATTTATATATTTTATTACATATCTCCCCTTCTCCCCCCCCTCCCCGTTGTGGGGGCACGCCGAGACTTGGTCACTGTGCAGGCGTGGCTTTCCCCACTTGTGGGCGGCTTCTGCTTCTATTCACAGCAGGCTCTTGCTTCAGTTCGCAGGTGGCTGGCTGCGCTCCATTCGCGAGCGACCTGCCCTGCCCGTGGCGGCTTTTGCCCTGTCTGTAGCAGCTTTATGCCCTGCCCACAGTGGCTCTGGCCCACCCATGGCAGCTTGCCATTCTCAAGGCAGTCTGCCCACTAGGAGAAGTCCCTGGGAACCGAACCCGGGGCCTCCCATGTGGTATGCCGGTGCCCTATCCACTGGGCTATCGAGCTGGCCCCCTGCCTTTCTTCTTGTATTGAATATCACTTCTTTGGTTTCCTGCTGATCACTTGATTAAAGGTTCTGACTGGAGCCCAGTTTTGCCAATTGGATTTTCAAGGCCTTCAATATAGCAGCACATATGCATTTCTTTCAAGGAGAAGATAACAGTATTCATCCATACCCACCAAATTCTCCATTTAATAACTTTCTAATCTTCAACTTCTCACTGGACTCTCAAAATATCATGGAAAGCATCATCTCCCATTCTCAACCCACCTTCTATTTCCTAGTAATCTATACTCTATGAGTTTACTCATCATATTTAGTTCATATTAGTGAAACCATAAAATATCTGTCCTTTTGTATGTGGTTTACTTAATTCAACATAATATCCTCTAGGTTCATCCTAGTTGTCATATGCATTCTGATTTCATTTCTTCTTACAGCTCATTAGTATTGCATTTGGTTTATATACCATATTTTGTTTATCCATTCATTGATTGATGGACACTTCGGCTGCTTCCATATTTTAGCAATTGTGAATAATGCTGCTGTGGACATTAGTATGCAAATGTCAACTTACATCCTTGATTTCAGTTCTTCTTAATATATCCTTAGTAATGGGATTGCTGAACCAAAATGGCAGTTCTATATTCAGTTTCTTCAGGTACTGCCAAAATGTTTTCTTCAGAGGCTGAGCCATTCTACATTCCCCAAAACAGTGAAGGATTGGTCCTGTTTCTCAACATCTTTTCTGGCACTTATAGTTTAGTATAGGGGTTTGGTAGTGAATGAAAATTGTGGTTATTTATATAATTATGAGAATGCTCTTCTTTTAAAAATTGCTAATAATATGGTGATACATGAGAAAATTACAACTAATATAACATTTGAATGATTGTTAACAGTATTATTGTAATATTTTGTAAAAAGGCAAGAAGTTATTTTTTCAATACTAAGAGACAGCAAGAAGGGGTTTGAGGGAAAATGGAATTTTTTCCTTTTGGAGTAACAAATATGTTTTAAAATTGACTGAGGTAATGGCAGCACAACCCTTTGATGAAAATGAGAGCCACCAAGTCTACACATTGAATGGAATGTATAAAGCATGGAATCAGATAATACAGTAAATTTTGTGGTGTAAGATGAATTGTGGATAAGAGAACAAATATAAGAATGTTGTCTCATGAAGTATAAAAATATATAATATTTATATACAGGTTGTTAACAATTGGGTAAATTTAGGACTATACAGCAAATGTGAGAAATTGGTTATAGTTAGTAGTAATATTTTGATGATGCTTTGTTAAATTTTAAAAACCATTTATTGAAGTGTATCATTCATACACAGACATAAACAATAAGTGTTTAGTAAACATTGTTAACTTACAAAACAAACATACATAACATCAATCAGGGCTCCTTTACATCATCCCACCACAAACACTTTGCATTGTTGTGAAACATTTGCTATTAAATTATGAAAGAGCATCATCAAAAGTATTACTACTAACCATAGTCCATATCTTGCCCCCCTACATATTTTTTTAAAAGATTTATTGATTTACTTTTATCCATTTGTAACCCCTCCTCCCCATTTCTGCTGTTTTTGTGTCCATTCACTGGGAAATTCACTGTGTCTGTTTCCTGCCCTCTCTTCTCATTCTTCTCCTCCTGTCTTCACCCATATTCAATCCTCGGAACCTCCAATGTGGGAGAGAGGCATCCTATCACCTGTACCACCTTAGTTCCTGCTTTTTTAGGGCATCTTGTGTTGGCCCATCCTTTGTGTCACTCTCCTGTTACACCATCATCTTGCTGCATAGTTCAGTGGGCTTGATGATGCTTTTTAATACTTTGTAACAAATGTTTCACAACAATGTAAGGTATTGTTGGTGCAGTGATGTATGAGATCCCGGTATGATATGTATGTTTTTTTTTGTTAGTTCACATCTTTTACTATACACTTATTGTTTAATTATGATCATTTATGAATTATACACTTCAATTAAAAATTGTTAACAAAAACATATGGGAAAGAGTTTGTAGGTCAATCAAAATTTTGTGACTTTTGCATCATGTTGCTCTTTACTTCTCTATTTGTCATCAGAAAACATAACAATTAATCTATCATTGATGGTAGTAATCAGGTTCTCCAATACTTATGATATTCCTGGAATTTTTTTATTTCTGATTTATATCACCTGCTTTTGATTTAATTGTATCCTTCTAAGTAACAACTGCTTTTGATGTAATTGTATCCTTCTAAGTAACAACTTTGCACCTAAAAGTTTCATGAACTAAACTTTACATTTTAGTTTGTGTTATTCCATTGCTACTCTTAATTTAAATAACCACATTGCATCTGATTTTTGTCTATGGTTTGTGGATGAAGGGTAGTTGATGGAAAATATTTCCTCAATTATTTTCTTTGAATCTGTTGTTCCTTTATTGTGCTCATAGTATCTGATTCTTCCTTCCTTATTTCTACCCACAGCTCTATCATTTATTAATATCCATGAATAGTTACCCATTTTTATAGACTTTGACACTTGGGCAAATAATTTTTCTCTATCCTCACTCTTACTAAAACCTATTTCAGCTCAAAATTCATCCAAATCCTCTGTCTTATAAGTCACTCATTGACTTTGTTAATTCAAATTAATTATATGTCAATTCCATTTCAGAAACATATTCTAGGGGAAAATGTTTAATATTTTCATTTCTTGCAATTACCTTATCTCCCACAACAATATTAGTCTCTCTTACTATAATTACTCATACATATATCTCTTAATCTCTCATTTCTATTCACTAACACCTCAACCTTATCCGAGCTTGTTCTCCACATCTCCTCTCTGCTCAAAATCTGTCATCCAACTGGCTTCACTGCATGCCCACTGCAGATGATCTTCATTACTCTTTCAAATCTCCTGTCCATACATTTTCTTCCATATTTTCACCTCTTCATCACCCAAATAAATGCTGCCTTATTTATTTATTAAAACTATTGGAAATCTGGAGAACACAACATGTGCATTTGTTGCTATTACAACACTTTGAATTCTAACCTTATCAGAAGTTTCAGTAACCTTATGAAACCCATCTCACTCTGAGTGCTAGCAACATGAATTAACCATCTTGTTTTCTTTTATTCAGCACCACACATATTAGGGTAAAATCTATACCAAGAAGAAACAATAAATATGCTCCTATATACATTTTAAAAATAAGGAGCTCCATTTCAAATTTGGTTTCCCTCAGCTACAGGCAGTACCAGTTTTGCCATGTTGAAGTTACCATAATAATTCTGAAAATCCCTTTAATATCAAACATCACAATTTATATATTCTTGCCTAATTCATGTGGTCAGTGATGTCTTGAAATAAATATTTGGATTTATTTTATTGTTTCCTTTGTATATAATTTTATATATGGTGCATAATTCATGGAAAATTGTGGAAAATGATTATAGAAACAAGAAATGAATGTACAATGCTTGAAAAATAATTTTATTGTGTTTACCAATCAATTTATTCAATGAATTTTCTGTTATATCTTCTCATTTACAGTACACCTTAATTCCAGGCTTTTATTTCTCAACAAGTGTTTTTTCTTGCTTGAAATAAAATCTTTACTGAAAGTAATTCTACCTTTATGCCTGTCAGATTAGAAAGATATCCCAGGGGAAAATTATGATATGTGTACGAGGCAAAGTTGATTATTTGGATTTCAGGTCAGTTTTATTTTTGGTCAGTTATTTTTTCCTTTATTTTTAAGGAAGCTTTAGCTTACCTAAATATTACATAAAAAATATAGGGGATTCCCATATACCTCACTCCCTCCCCCCACATTTTCCCCAATTATCTACAACTTTCATTTGTGTAAGAACAGTTGTTACAATTGTTGAACATATATTGAAGCATTGCTACTAACCATGGTCTATAGTTCATATTATGGTTTACACTTTGTATTGCACAATTTTAAATTTTTTGACACAATCTTTACAGAGCTCCAAGATGGCAGAGTAAGGAACAGCAAGCTGCAATCCTCCTCCAGAAACAAGTATATTTTTAATTCATTTTGCAGTTGAAATATTTAATGGCTTGTTAATAAAAAAACATATTATATGCTTCAAAGCAGGGAATTATTCATTAGATTTCTACTATCTTAAAAATATGAACGCATATCCTATTTGTTGTGACCTGCTGTTGCCTACAATTTTCTTCTTTACTGAATACATGTTCACAAAAATGAAGGAAAACTTGTGCATTGAATCAGAATCTGGGGCAAGGGAATAAAAAAGAGGAAGAGTGAGAAATAAATAAAGAGATATGTTTCTCTTACTTTGAAGAGAAGGCAAACCCTGGGTGATATAAGATAATTTTGTTTGTTTTTGTTTTTTGCGGTATTCATATTTATTGGTTCAAATTTGGTAGCTAATATTTGCTGAATATATATTTCACAGTAGTTGGTTATAATTTCACATGCAGTCAATTTACAGAATAAGGCTCATTCCTCACCAGATGGCAGGGTTGCAGGTAGTAGAGAGCCTGGAGGGCCAACCCACTATCATTTGGTTATGCAGCATGAATGGATACAAGTGGTGAGCAGTTTGAGGTATTGTTTCCAGCTTGGGGATATTACAAATAAGGTTACTGTGCAATTTTATGTACAAGTCTTTAAATAGATATAAACTTTCATTTCTTTTAAATACTTAGGTGAGGAATGATTAGATTTTTTAGTAAGTATATATTTAAGATTTTGAGAAACAACTATAGTGATGTCCAAAGTATTTGTAAGAGTTTATATTCCTACCATTAGCATGTGAGTTATTTGGATCCTCCTATCCTTGCTTACATTTGGTGTGCTCTGACTTTTAAAATTTAGTCATTCTAATAAGTGCATAGATGTATCTCATTGTGATATTAACTTGCATTTACCACATGACAAATCATGTTGAAAATATTTTTATGTGTTTATTTGCCATCTGTGGGTTGATTTCTGGACTTTTTGTTGTAGTTCATTGATCTATTTGTATCTGTATACACCAATATCACACTGTCCTGATGCCTGCAGTTTAATAAGTCTTGAATCAAGTATGTTATTCATCCAAAATTTTTTCTTCTTTTACAAAACTGTTTTGACAAATTTGGTTTTCCTTCCCTCCTTCTCTCCCTCCTTCCATCCTTCCCTCCCTTCCTTCTTCCTTCTTTCCCTCTTTCCTTCCTTCCTTCCTTCCTTTTTTCCTTCCTTCCTTCCTTTCCTTACTTTTGTGTAATTTTCACATAAATTTTAGAAACAATTTGCCAATTACAACAAAAAATGGCTATTGGGATTTTGATTGGGATTGATTTCAATATGAACCTCAATTTTGAAATAAATGTTATCTTCAAAACATTGAACTGTCTAACAGATGAACACAGCTGATGTCTCCTGTTTTATGGGGCTTCTCTATTACTTCCCAGTTTATTTTATGGCTTTCAGTGTACAAGTCTTTTATACTGCTATTTAAGATTAATCCATAAGGATTCATTTTGATGCTATTACAAATGATATTTTTTATAATTTAAATTTCTGACAGTTCAATGTACATATGGGCTATGTTTCCTTCAAGTTGCTAGTCTCAGTTATTTCCAGCAGTTATTTTGATAATTGCATCCCCTTTTCTTTATATATAATCATCTAAGCTACAAATGCAGTGTTATTCCTTCCTTTTCAATCTGAGGGTTTATTCTCTTTTTTATTTCTTCCTATTCAGCCAATATTTCATGCCTTCTTGCATTGGCTAGTCCCTCCAGTAAAATTTTGAATAGAAGCTATGACAATAGAAATCTTTGTATTGTCCCTTTTCATTGTGGGAAAATATTCAAGATGAAACTTGACATTAGCTATAGGTGTTACATATATGTCTTTTATCAGATTGAGAAAGATTCTTTCTCTTCACAATTTGTTGAGATATTTTCTTAAGAATAGATATTAATGTATTAGAGTTAGACTCATTTACAATATCCTTACAAAATGGCTCTTCTGTCCCTTTCATTTGAACATGTAATTAGCACTATGTTTGTTAATTATATGTCCCAGAAACTTAAATATTCAGTCTGCTCGTATGCTTGTTGAGACCTGGATCTCAGCAAACTTGCAACACCCACTCTCCAGTTCACTGAACTCACCAAGAACAACTAACAAAAATATGATGATGGACAATGTCCATTCCAGAAAACTGAGAGTATCTACAATTGCAAACAAGACAGATCCATCCATCTGCCCCATGGGATCTAAGCCCTGTCTCAACCAGAAACAGAGGGGGCATCACCAGCACAAATTTCCAAGACTGGGGAATGAACAATGGATTAAAGTAGATTTATTATGATTCTATTACAGGCTTATTGTTATTCTAGGAATGGAAGAACTTGTATCATTGATACAAAGGCATTGGCCACCAGAGTTTCTGAGGGGAGGGAGAGGGAAGAATAGGTGTAAAATGAGGGCATTTTTTTTAATGTTGGAATTGTCCTGCAAGACATTGTAATGACAGATATAGGCCATTCTACATTTTGTCAAAATATAAAATTGGTAGAAAGTGTAAAACTATAATATACTCTATAGTATATGGTTAGTAGCAATGCTTCAATGTGTGTTCACCAATTGTAACAAATGTACCATACTAATGAAAGAGATTGTTAATGTGGGAAAGCAGGGGATGGGGAGAGGATGGGTGACAAGGTAATCCCCTATATTTTCAATATAACATTTACATAATCAAAAACAACTTTAAAATATTTTTTAAAAAAGAAAAGAATAGATATTCATTTTTTCAAATGATTTTCCTGAATTTGCTGCGATGATCACATGATTTTTCTTTTTTGATTATTTATATAGTGATTTACATTTATTATGTGCATGATTTCTAGTATAAAACTACCCCTATGTTAGGTAAACCTCACATGTTCACGGAATACTGTCATTCTTACATATTGCTCATTCAATTTGGAAAAAAATTGTTTAGAATATTTACATCTATGTTTATGAAAGATAATCATCTGTAATTTTATTTTCTTTCCTTTTTACAATATTTTGACTATACTTAGTATCAGGGCAATAGTGAATCTGTGGCATGAGATGGAAAGTGTTTCATCATGCTTAAATTTTGGAAGGGTTATTTTTTTAATGGTAAAATTTGTAACAGATTCCAAATTACTTCTTCCTTAAATGTTTGGTATAATCATAAATGAGGACAAGTCCCTTGGGATTTTGCTGTGGAAAGGTTTCAACCTAGACATGCAATTTCTTTAATAGAAGTCTAGGGCTATTCATATTATCTATTTCTTCTTGCATGATTTTTGGTAGTTTGTATCTTTCAAGATATTTGTACATTTCATATAACTTGTCCAAGTCAGGAACAAAATTTTTCATAGCATTTCATTCTTATCCTTTCAACAAATGTATAATCTAATGAGATATCAATTTCATCATTAAAAGTTTTCATTGATTTCTTTCTCTTGTTCAGACTGCCTGAAAATAAATACATTTTATTATCTAATATAAGTACCTTCAAGTTTCCTTCATTTTATATTATACATAATGGATTTTTCTACTGGTCTTTTATGCTTTCTTTCTTCTGCTGCTTGTATGTGTTAATTGTACTCAGAATTTTCTGTTCCCTAAAGGTGAATCTGTGAGCATTTATTTGAAAATTCTTCTTCTCCTAATGTAGGGTGTAGTGCTGTGAATTTCCCCTGAATTACTTCTTTAAATTTTGCCCTTAAAAATGTTTTTACTGGCAACCAGCTGTGGCTCAATTGGTAGAGCCCTGGTTTACCACATGGGAGGCCCCGGGTTCAGTTCCTAGGGCCTCCTCAAGAATGCAGGCCACCACAAGCAAAAGGCAGGCCACCATGAGCAAAAGGCAGGCCGCTAAGAGCAAAGGCAAGCTGCTGCATGGTGAGCTGACTCAGTGGGATGTCACAGCAGGGGGAGACAAGCAGACATGGAGGAACACAAAAGCAAAAAAATGAACACAGAAAGAACAAGCAGCAAAGGGGGATATACAAATAAATAAATAACATTAAAAATGCTTTTACTATTTCATTGTGATAAGAAAATCAATTTTTTATTTCCTCTTTTTCCCATGGATTATTAGTAAGTGAATGATTTCATTCCCATGTATTTGGAAATTCTCCTGATATATTTTCATTATTGATTTCTAATTTTAATCTGTTTTGATCAGAAATAATTCTTGAGTTATTTGAATGCTTTTGAGTTTGTTTAAAATGTGACTTATAGTTGTATATTTTATATATGCAATTGAAAAAGAAAGTTTTATTTCTCTGTGATTGTGTGGAGTGTTTAAGAAACATTTTTAATTAGGTCAAGTTCATTAATGGTGCTGTTTAAATCTTTTATATCCTTGCTGATTTTTTGTCTCCATGTTCTATCTGTTATTAAGGGAAAGGTCTTAACACCATTATCATAATGGATTTGTGTATTTCTTCTTGTAGTTCTATCAGTTTTAGCTTACAGAAAACTTTGTACTCCTGTTTTCCATGCAATGGCAAAATGAGAGGAGAAGATAATACAATGATGCAGAATCTGAGGTAGTGAAGTAGCAAGACAAAAATTTTGTAGAAATAGAAATGACCCTCTGGGTAAAATGCTGATTGCATTCCTTAATATTATATGATAGAAAATAAGCAGGAAAGATGTTTTGAAATGCATAAACACTCTGGAAGTCTTAAAAATACCTACAAGTTTATGAATTTATAAAAATAACTGAATTTATGTTGACTAATTTCAATAATAAAAATAGCTAAATTTGTGAGGAATAAAATGAAGAATAATGTTAATTTGAAACTTATGGTTAAATATAGTCAAAGTTCCCTTAAACTGGGGCAACTGGGAAAAGTGAGTTTTCATATATGTTATTTTTACACAGCAGGCAACATACCCAATATCACAAAACCATTAAGCACAAATCTATGATTCAAAATCAATTCTGACTCTAAATCAATTTTACCTCCATGAATCTGTGCCAACTTCAATTAATCTATATATGGAGCTTCAGTTGAGATTTGGAGAAATGAAGAAAGATCACAAGAATTTTAAAAAGTGGAGAATGAAGACATGGACCACGGGGAAGCTGAGAATGTGGAAATATATGTAAAATGCAATGTAAATACAAAAAAAAAAAGGAGTAGACATGGTAAGTGTGGAAATCTCTCCCATGAGGACAAGTAAGTTAATTGAAACAGTCAAAAATTGCTCACAACTTCTTATTTTTAACTGACTCCTATTGGTTAAGTTATCTTGTTTGTTTTCATACACTTTAGAAAGTGTTTAGGATGCATACCAACACTGTTATGTTAAATCCTGCCCTGTCTCACATATCCCACTGGACATGTGAACATTTCTATCTTTCCAAACATCCACGAATTTAGTTTTTCTCTGCTGCTATAACCTAAAAGAAAGCTCAGAATTCAGGTCTATAGCACTGAATGATTCTTATCAGAGCATCTTTAATATCTCTTTTCATCAGAGTATAGACCAAGGGTTTTAACATGAGGGTAACCATAGTATAACAAAACAACAACTGATACTTCTGTCATTTTCTCCATTGAGGAGTTGGCATGGTATTGTTTATTCAGGGAGACCACATCCCAAAGACTAAAAAACACCACAATGTGGTTTGAATAGGTGGAGAAAGTTTTTGGGTGTCCCTTGCTAAAGCAGGTCTTCAAAATGGCTGTGACAATCGCATAGAAGAATAAGTTGATGATTGACATGATTACAATGATGAAGTCACACACCTAAAAGTCCCAGGTGACTGAGTGCTATTTTTCAGTAGGTTAAGAATAACAGAGGAAGGAGGAAATGGAAGAAGTCATTTATTTCATTTCTACCATAAAACAGTAGGTTAAATATCATGGAAATGTGGGTTTTTTTAAAGATTTATTTTATTTATTTATCCTCCCCTGTTGTTCTTTGTGCATGGTCTCTGCTCTCTGTGTCCAATTAGTGCTCTGTCTGCTCATCTTCTTTTTATGAGACACCAGAACTGAACCTGGGGCCTCCCATGTGGATGAGAAGTACTCAGTTGCTTGAGCCACCTCAGCTTCCTGCATGTTGTTTCTCATTGTCTACCTTTTTGTGTGTTTTTGTTGCATCATCTCTTTGCATCAGCTCACCATTCCTGTCCATTATGCCAGCTCACTGTTTTGCTCATCTTCTCCAGAAGGCAGTGGTAATCAAACCTGGGACCCCCCATGTGCTAGGTGGGAGCTCAATTGCTTGAGCCACATCCATTTCCCAGAAATATGTTATTGCCATAAGCAAAGAACCACAGACATGGTCAAACATGATCATCAATTAGAAAGGGCATTTACAAATGTCGATGAATTGGTGATATACCATGGCAGCCAAAGGAATGTACCTACAATAATCAATAGGAAGAGAAGGAAAAGCTGATAGGCACAGACAATGAAAGAGTCCACTTAACTCTCTGCTAGAAAATTTTTCAGTGTGTGGGGAGCGATAGTGGAAGAATAGTAAACAACCAGAAAAGATAAGCTTCAGAGCAGGAAATACATCTTCTCATGCAGCTGGGATTCTGCAATAATGATCCCAATCCTGCCAAAGTTCCATGCCAATAGCAGAGCAAACAAAATTAGGAAGAACCCTAGGCCCCTTCAAAAATCCCCTTAGTTTGAACTCATTTACCATGGTGGATATATTTGCCATACTATCTTTCTGTATCTCCTGGTGACCTGAAATTTTGACAATAATCTTGCTGATATCAAATAGAACAAAAAAATTCCATCAGCAAAATTATAGAAGATACTTGTAAAAAGTATAATTCAGTATAATATTTGGAATTATTCTAAAAACAGAAAACAATGAAAAAAATTGAATATTCATATCTTATTTAAATTTCCTCTTAATGTTACTATCACACCATTCTACAATGAATTTATCATCAAAATGTTTGCATGATGGGTGGCCAGATGTAGCCCAGTGGATATGTGCCAGTTCACCACATGGGAGGCCCCTGGTTCAGATCCCAGGGGCCTCTCCAGAGGTCAGATTACCTCAAGAAGGGCAAGCCACCATGGGTGGGGCAAAAAGCCACCATGAGCAGGGTAAAAGCTGCCACAGGCAGGGCAAGTCACCCAGGAACAGAGCAGAGCCACCCGTGAATGGAAGCAGAGCTACCCATGAACAGGGGCAGAGCAACCTGCATGGAGAGTTGACTTGGCACATCACTGCAATGGGGGGAGACAGAGCAGAAACAGAAGAACACAAAAAATGAACACAGCAAGAACAAGCAGAAAGGGGCGTATATGTAACAACAAA
>PVKH010022804.1:0-14008 GCA_004027955.1 Chaetophractus vellerosus
AGTGTAAACTACAACATAAACTATATCCAATGCTTAGTGAAAATGCTCCAAAATGTGTTCATAAATTGCAATGAATGGGAAGTAGCTGTGGCTCAATTGGATGGGCTCTTGTTTACCATATGGGAGGCTCGAGGTTTGATTCCTGGGGCCTCCTGGTGAAGGAGCACCCACAAGGATCTGGTACAGTGTGAAAAGCTCAGGGCACATGAGATACAGAGAGCTGGCCCAACAAAGGCAGACAAGCAGACAAAGAAAAATGCACAGCAAGTGGACACAGTGAGCACAAACAGAAAGGGGGGAAATAAATAAATAAATAAATAATTTTTAAAAATTTGCCATGAATGTACCACACTGATGAAGGATGTTGTTAATGGGGGCAAATGTGGATGGTGTGGGGAGGAGATAATATGGGAATCCCCTACATTTTTATGTAACATTTATGTAATCTAAATATCTTTTGTAAAAAAATTTTAAAACTGAAAAACACATCATTTGCAGCAAACACAAAAAATAAAAATAAAATGGGTTCATCCCTACAAGGATGGATTTAGATTAAGAACATATTTCTTTTGGTACATAAAACAGTCCTCCAAGAGAGAATTTTATAATTTTGTTTCTTGTATTTAGGCATTTAATTCATTTTGAGTTGGTTTTTGTATATGGTGAGGCAGGAGTCTGCAGTCATTTTTTTGCATGTAGATATCCAGATTTCTGAACACCATTTCTTAAAGAATCTGCTCTTTACTTACTGAATGTATTTGGCACCTTTTTCAAAAATCAATTGGCCATAGACAAGAGGTTTTTATCCTCCGCTCCCAGTTCAAATTTATTGCACTATATGTCTGCCTTTGTGCCAGTATTATGAATTTTATATTACTGTAGCTTTGTAATAATTTTGAAAAATGGGAATTATTCATCTTCCATCTGTTTTCTTTTATAAAGATTGTTTGGCTATTTGGAACTCCTAACATAATTTCTATATAAGTTTGATTGATTTTTCCATTTCTGCAAAGATGGTGTTGGAATTTTGATCAGAATTGCATTGAATCTGTAAATTGTTCTGTGTAGAACTGATATCTTAACAATATTGAGTCTTCCAATTCATGAACATAGAAAGTCCTTCCATTTACTTAAGTCTTCATTAACTACTTTTGGTGATGTTTTGTTGTAGTTTTCTGTGTATGACACTTACATCTTTGGATAAATTTAACCTGATATGCTTTACTATTTTATTTACTACTGTAAATGAATTTTTTTCTTAAATTTCTCTTCAGAATGTTTATTACTCTGGCATAGAAACACCACTGATGTTTTTGTCATTGATATTGTACCCTGCCACGGTGCTAATTTTTTTCTGTTCATAGCTTTCTTGTGGATTTTTCAGAATTTTCTATATATAGGATCATGCCATATCCAAATTCAGAAAATTTTACTTATTCCTTTATTATTAGGGTAACTTTTATTTCTCTTTCTTGTCCAATTTCTTTGACTAGAAATTCCAATACAATATGAATAACATTGGTAGCAGTGAGCATCCTTGTCTTGTCTTTGATAACATGGGGAATGCTTTCAGATTTTCACCATGAAATATGATGTTAATCATGGGTGTTCATGTATTACTTAATTGGTTTAATATTAATTTCTTACTGTTCTTACTCTTCTGAGCATTTTTATCAGGAAAGTGTGCTGGATTTTACCATTGATTTTTTGCATCAATTGAGGTGGTCATGTGTGTTGATTTTCTTCATTCAATTAATGTGATATATTATATTAATTTATTTTTAAATATTGATTCACTCCCCCACATCTATTTAAATGTCATGAGATCATGGTGTATAATGTTTTTAGCATGCTCTTGGATTCAGTTTAGTAGTATTTTGTTAAGTATTTTTTGCATCTAGAGTCATAATACAGGGAATAATTCATATTATTGCTCCACAATTTTTTTGTGATATCTTTATCTGGCTTTGGTAATAAAGTGAAGCAAAACTCATAGAATGAGTAAGGGCATATTTCTTCAACATCATTTTCATGAAAGAATTAGAGCTGGATTATTTTTTCCTTTTCCTTTTTTTTTTTTAATGTTCAGTAAATTTCACCAGTGAAGCCATAAGATGCTGAGCTTTTCTTTGTTGGGAGTTATTTTTTTCTTTTTATTTGTCTTTTATTTTTTAGAATGAATTAATTGTAGGGGAAAATGTGAGATTTGAGGACAAACAAGTGTGTGTGTTTTCATGTATGTTTTTTTAATTAATTAAAAAATTTAAAAAGATACATAGATGACATAAATGTTACACAAAAACTTTAGGGTTACCCATATGCCCCACCTCCCACACCTCCCTCAAACTTCCACAATTACAGAACTGTGTGGGAGAGAGTATGGTCAACAATGTGAACTATGGTTTATGCCAAGTGGGAAAGCCCCAAAATGTGTATATCTATTGGAGGTGATGTGCCACACTAGTGAAGAATGTATATGTGGGAGGTTTTTTGATTACTGTTTTGACCTTTTTATTTTTTACTGGTTTATTGAGATCTATTTTTCTTGAGTCAGTATTGGTACTTTGTGTGTTTCTAAGTATTTGTCCATTTCATCTAGGTTTTTGTGGTGTTTTGAAGGTGTATGTACCCCATAAAAACCTTCCAAAGTCAAATTTATTCTAGTAGGAGTCAATCCATTGTAAATCAAACACTTTGATGAGGTTAGCTCAGTTAAAGTGTGGCTCAGCCAATTAGGATGAGTCTTAACCTTATTATTAGACTTTTTCATTAGCAGAATGAAATTCAGACAGATAGAAGAGAAAGCCACAAGAAGTAAGATGCTGAAATTTAAAGGAAACCAGAAGACAATAGAGAAACCAGGAAAGGATGTCATATACATTACTATGTGACAGAGGTGCCAAAGACCAAGGTTTTTATGCAGTCAGCCCAAACAGCAGTCTTCAGAAAAAAAGCATTGCCCTCATTTGTTCTTTCTTTTAGCGTCACCCATTCCTCCACTCTTGCTGCCTCGTGTTCTAGTCCAGGCAAGCTGCTTCTGCCAGAAAGGAGCATAAACATTCTCTTCATCAAGAATAGGAGCATGAACGGCCTAACACTGAACACGGTTTTAGATTAGTTAATTCAGATACCTAGGCCAAGGCTCCGAAGACACTATTGTTTCAATCTGCCTCTGAGGAAGGGTATGGCAGCCATTGTTTCAACTCTCTCTGAATAGAGGAAGAGGTAGTGGAGATTTAAGCTTGCAGGACTTCCACCAGGCTGCAGGTGAAATTAGCTGAAGGACTGCTTTTTAAAGGGATAAGGATGGTCATAATGTATTGATAAAGAGGACAATTCAACAAGAAGGTGTAACAAAAATAAATATAGATGCACCTAACAAAATTGACAAAATATATGAAGTAAATGCTGACAGATTGGAAGGGAAAAATTGATGTTTCTACATAATAGTAGGACACTTTAACATACCACTCTCAATGATAGATAGTACATCAAGTCAGAAGATGAATAAGAAAGTACAGGAGTTGACTGCTATACTAAACCAAATATACCTAACAGATATATACAAATAGTTGTGCTTAATGAAAACAGAATACATATTCTTCTCAAGTACTTATGGATCATTCTTCAGGATAGGCCATATGTTTGAGAACAAAAGAAGTATCAATACACTAAAAATATATTGAAATTATACAATGTATATTCTCTAACCACAAAAGAATGAAGCTAGACAACAACACAGGGAAAAATGGAAAATTCAAAAATATGTGGAAATTAAACTCATACTTTTAAATGTCCACTGAGTTAAAGATGAAATCAGAAACAAAATTAGCAAATATCTTGAGGTGAATGAAAATGAAAATATACCATACCAAAACTTAAATGAAGCTAAGGCAGTGCTGAGAGAGAAATTTCGATATCAAAATGCTTACATTAAAAAAGAAGAAAGACTTCAAATCAGAGACCTATCCTCAAAACTGGAAAATAGTAAAGGAAGAAGAAACTAAAACCGAAGTGAGAAGAATGAAAGGAATAACAAAGATTAGAGTGGAGATAAGTGAAATAGAAAACAAACAAACAAACAAACAAAATATCAATGGAGAGATTGGACAACCAAAATTTGTACTGGATAAGGTGAACAAAATTGATAAACATGATGGTAGACTGACAAAGAAAAATGAGAGAGGATATAAATACCAAAAATCAGAAATGAAAATACCAAAAATCAGAAATGAAAAGAGGGTTTATTAATAATGCTGCTGAAATAAAAAGCACTATAAGTGGATATTATAGAAATTGTATTCTAATAAATTAGGTAACCTAGATGAAATGGACAAATTCTTAGAAACACACAAATGACTAACAATGACTCAAGTATACATAGAAGATCTCAATAAATCATAACTATTAAAGAGATTGAATCAGTAATGAAAAACTTCCCAACAAATAAAAGCCCAGGACCAGAAGGTTTTACAGGGGGATTCTACCAAACATTCCAAGAAAAGAGCTCCAATTATGCTCAAACCCTTCAAAAACTCTGAAGAGGAGGGAACACACCCTAACTTATTCTATAAGTCCAACATCACCTTTATATCAAAGTCACATAAAGATACCACAAGGTGAGAGCACTACAGATCAATATCTCTTATGAATATAGATGCAGAAATCCTCAACAAATATTAGTAAACAGAATCTTATAGTCTATTAAAACAATTACACACCATGATCAAGAGTGATTTATCTCTGGTATGCAAGGTCAGTTCAACACAAGAAAATCAATTAATGTAATACACCCATTAACAAAATGCAGAAAAAAATGCATCATCTTTTCAACTGATGTAGATAAGTAATTGACAAAATATAGCACCTTTTCATGATAAAAACACTTTGACCACTAGGAATAGAAGGAACTTTCCTCAATATGATAAAGGGCATATATGAAAATTCCACAGCTAAAACCCTACTTAATGATGGAAGAATGATAATTTTCCCAGTAAGATCAAGGGAGTAAGACAAGGATGACCACTATCACCACTGTTATTTACCATTGTACTGGAATTCTTGCCAGAGCCATTAGGGAAGAAAAAGAAATAAAAGGCATCCAAATTGGAAAGGAGGAAGTAAAATTCACCATCTTTGCAGATTATGTGATCCAATATACAGGAAATCCTGAAAAATCTTCAACAAAGCTCCTAGAGATAATAAATGAATATAGCAGAGAGTCAGGGCACAAGATCAACACCCAAAAATCAGCAGTGTTTCTATACAAAAGCCATGAACAACCAGAAGAAATCAAGAAAAATATTCCATTCACAATAGAAACTAAAAGCATCAAATATCTAGAAATGATCCTAATGAAGGAAGTAAATGACTTGTAAACAGAATATTACAGAATATTTTAAAGGAAATTAAAGAAGACCTAAATGAATGTAAGGATATTCCACGTTTATGGATTGTTAAGATGTCAATACAAAGTGATCAAAGAAATTTATTGATCAATCAAATCCTAATAAAAAATATGACAATCTTCTTGGCATTAATAGAAAAGTCAGTCTTGAAATTTTTATAGATGGGTAAGGGGCTTCAAATAATTAAATCCATCTTGTAAAATAAGAATGAAGTTGCAGGACTTATAATCCACTTCTTAAAACTTATAACAAAGCAACAGTAATAAAATCAGCATAGTACTATGACAAGGACAGATATTTAGACCAAGGGAATAGAATTGAAAGTTCAGAAATGACCCTCACATTTTTTCAAAGGTCTCAAAGAAAATTGGGAATGAATAGTGTCTTCAACAAATGATGCTAGGAAAACTAGAACTCCCTTTGCAAAAAAATGAGGACCAGTAACTCATACCATATACAGAAATCAACTCATAATGGATTAAAGACCTAAATATAAGAGCTAGAACTATGAAATTCATAGAAGAAAACATAGGGAAGCATCATCAGGACCTTCTCTTAGGTAACAGTTTCTTAGAATTTATGTCAACAGTATAAGCAACAAAAGAAAAAAATAAATAAATGGGACCTTACCACAATCAAAAACTTTTTTGCTCTTCAAGGGATTTTACCATGAAAGTAAAAAGACAATCTACATAATGGCAGAAATTATTTGAAATCACATATACAATAAAGGATCAATTTCCAGTATATAAAAAGAAGTCCTTCAACTTAACAACAAAAAGGCAAACAACTTAATTAAAAAATGAGCAAAACCTTGAACAGGCATCTCTCCAAGAAGATATGTATATGGACAGAAAGCACATGAAATGTTGCTCAATATCATTAACCATCAGATAAATGCAAATCAAAACCACAATGAGATACTATTTCACACTCTTAGAATGGCTGCTATTAAAAAACTGAAAAATAAGTGTTGGAGAGAAGGTAAAGAAATGGAACTCTCATTCATTGATGATGGAATTGTATAATGGTGCAGCAGCTGTGTAATACAGTTTGGCACAACCTCAAAAAGTTAAGAATAGAACCACCTTATGACCCAGCAATCCCACTAGTAAGTATAGATCCAAAAGAATTGTAAGCAGGGGATCAAATAGATATTTGCACACCAATGTTCATAGTGGCATTATTCCCAATTGCCATAATATGAAAACAACACAAGTGTCCCTCTTCCAATGAATGGATAAACAAAATGTGGTATATCCATGCAATGGAATATTATTCAGCTGTATAAAAAGGAATGAAGTGCTGATAAATAGGACTACATGATGAACTTTGAAGACATCAGGTTGAAATAAGCCAGACACAAACAGACAAATATTGTATAATCTCACTGATTTGAAAGAATTAGAATAAGCAATCTGAGAGTCATAATCTTGAATATAGGTTAAAAGGGATACAGTATGGGAAGTTAAGGCTTAAAATGTACAGGGTACCTCTTTGGTATGATGGAAGAATTTTGGTAATTGATGGTGGTTGTGGTAGCAGAACATTACAAATGCAGTTAACAGTACTGAAACATATATCTGAATATAATTAAATGGGTAAATGTTCAATTATATATCTGGTAACAGAATAAAAATTTTAAAAAGAAACCATGGAGCTACACTACTCAGTGAATTCTAAGTTAATGTATGGATCTTAATTAATAGTAGAAATATAAAAACATACTATCATCAAATGTAACAAATGTTACACACCAATGGAGGGTTTTGTTGGTGGTGTGATGTATGGGAAACCTGTACTTTACACACAATTGTTCTGTAAATTCACTTCTCAAAAAATGAAAAAATAAATAAATAATAGGATGTAGGACTATATTTGCATTAATATATCAGCATGTAAAATTACTGTACAAAATAGTACTACTATAAAAATTAAACAAATGTATTCCATAGATATATAAACTAATATAAAATAACAATAGAAAAAATTTTCAGAAAGATATAAAAATAATAATAGATATTAAAAACACATAAAGCAAAATTTGACAGAATTATGTGGAGGAATAGAATTTAAAAAACATATTACCTTGAATAATGTCAAGAATAAAGCCCCAATTTTGTTGAAATGAAGGACAAGGAAATGGTGTTTCCATTCTGTTTCTTACACCTGAGCATTTGCCAAAACTATTTTACTATTAATGAAAATCTATTGGAATCCTTCCAATAAAGTTTCAGCAAATATTTTAGTCTCATACAATTAGGTTCTTTCTTTTATTCATATTTTTTGTAATTACACTTCATGAGTATAAAAAAATTGATTTCAATTTTAGCAAATGGTGATTTTGCAATGTGAAGCAGACCCTATTGAGGTGGCATTGACATAGTAAATCTCTAATAGTCTCTTATTTGGCTTTAATTCTAAGGTCACCTATTATGAAATAAATTGATGTTGTACTTTTTAATCTTCAAAAGTGTTTCTCCCAGAATCACTGAATTTTTAATGAACTGAAGATTTGTACTTCCCAAACTCATCAAAAATTTCATATATAATTTTTTAATTCCTTTATTGATACTAGCAATTTCTCGACTGAAATTGGAATAGAAACAGTTTTTCCTCTAAGAGTTGCCTCTAAATCTACATGAAAATTGATTTCATTTTCATGAATTATTGCTTGATTCATAAGAAATCATTTGTCCTAATTATATATAGAAGAATTGAGCTTTGGGTAATTCATATCATTATAAAATGTTTATTCATTTCAACATTGATTTGTACTTTCTTCTCTCATGTTTCTTTTAATAAAATAAAAACCAATACACCAAAATAATAAAACAAATTGCAGAAGGATTGTTGCAACCAAATACAACACCTACCTGCTGTGCCTATGAATTGGGTGATACTGACAAATCTGACTGAAGAAACTCCACCATGTTTATTCTTATGATGCCTCAAAACCACCCATTCATCAGTTGGTGCTTGCACCTGGAATTAAATTATTTATGGGGCACTAGCCAATATATAAAGCATTAAATTTTTAGTTTTACAAAAGGCGAATATTGCACAAGTCAAGGTATATCATAAACATTTAGTGATAAAATCAGGATGTTTACTGAAAACACAGTGGGTTAAAGAGTAGATATACATGTAAATATTCAATATATATTAAAGTAATTGGAGGTAAACATTTGTAATGATTAACTTTATGAATGATTTAAATTTTCTTGGAATTTTGTTGCTTTCTAATTTTATTATAATGAATCAGTTTTACTTCTACACTAGTGTCGTGCTTTTAAATATAAAAAAGTTTCATTGTGAAATATGTGCTGTTATATCCCTGGTGGTTAATGTCCTGACCTTTCAGCCACAATGTAATTAATTATTTCTCAAGAAATACCTTATCTGCTACCTAATCAGAAACTTAGTGCATCACAAAGGAATATCAAAAAATCATGTTTAAGTTTTATGGCTTCTAAGGGAGATGGTTGTCTCTAGTACAGACCTAATAAGGATGCATTAGTTCTTGAACTTTTATCCTTGGAAGTATGCCGAGGAAACTTCCTTGAAATTGGTCCCAGCGATGAATAGATGTTGATTATCAGCAACACTCAGTATAAGAGGTGTTGTGTCATTATCAGAGTAAAATGCAAAGGATAATTTGCTCTGCTTGTGTTCACAGTAGCACCCTGGAAGATATGTGAAGTGTAATTTCCAGGTGAACTTTCTATTTGACCATGACCAGAACACAAGCTCTGTGTTGATTTAATTTAACTCAGAATCCAACAAAAATGAATGCAGAAATGTTTAAAAATAATTTATTTCAAAGGAAGCAAATACTATATCTAGAATATGAGGCACACTAAATGTTTTACATATTTTATTTGTGAAACAGTTATAAGGTTGACAAGTTTCTAGAGAGAAATACCAGATCACGTTTTTCATCAACTTTGGCTCATGGTAAGTATTATTCTCAATGTTAGAGTTTTAGTGTAGAATGAATAAAGGGTGGATATTATTATGGGACTATTTATATACATCAGATATCATTTAGGCTTTAAGTAAGTAATGCTAGAATTTGTGCAATGGAAATATAGAACTCATGGAATGAGAGTTCATAAGGAAGCAATGCACATATTTGAAAATATAATTTATGGAAGAATTTTTATTTTAAATTTCAAGTAAAAATAACAACAGATCTTCTAAATATTAATACTAAAAGGCATTATTTATTATTAATACACCCAAGTAAAGTCCCTGAAGCTTTAATTTCTGATCTGTTATTTGTTTTAAATTACATTGGGCACAATAGAACAATAAATGATGCATTATAATTCTCTATCATTGATTATTATATAGCTATATTTTTGTTGTACTGAATTTAAATATAAATAAGAATGTAATATTATGAGCATGCTCTCTGGAATCAACTTATCTTGGCAGAACTCCAGAGCCACCAATTAATGGTTTTGATACTGGAAAATTTATTTAATTTTGGTGCTCTTTTTATCATCTAAAAATGTGTACAATATTAATACATATGGTATAATATTTTCATCTGCATAAATGTGGTAATAAAAGAAAGTATTTATAACACTGTAAGATTCAATCTAATTATATAGTATATATAAGATTTTATTATATAAGATACAAATGATGATGTATATCTTATTTATATTTGGCAGTGAAACTAATATTCTTTCACATAATTTGCAAACAACAATTTATTTTAAGTTTCTAAAACAATAAATTAATTTAAAGACAAGACAGGCCATTTAAAAAAAACCTTTTTGAAGCTATTCACACTAAGTATTAACTTCAATTTCTCCATAGTTTACAGCAATTGGAAAAAATGGGTAGTAGAAATTACACTAATGTGCCTGACTTCATCCTCATGGGGTTGACAGAATCTGAAGACATCAAGAAGGTCCTCTGTATGCTCTTTCTCCTGATATACCTGATTACTGTGCTGGGGAAGGCAGGGATGATAATGATAATATGCCTGGATCTTCAGCTTCACACCCCCATGTACTTTTTCATCAGTCACCTCTCATTCCTTGATCTCAGTTATTCATCAGTCTTCACACCTAAAACCTTAGAGAACTTACTGACTTCCAAGAAGTATATTTCATTCATTGGCTGCTTCACCCAGATGTGTTTTTTTCGGCTTCTTGGCTGCCTCTGAATGTTTCCTTCTCTCATCAATGGCCTACGACCACTATGTAGCTATCTGCAACCCTCTTCACTACCCAGTTGTTATGTCCACCAGACTCTGCCGCTCCCTCATCACTGGGTCCTATGTTATTGGCTTTACTGGCTCCTTTGTCAATGTTCTTTGCATGAATAGTTTGCATTTCTGCAAATCCAATGTAATTTATCACTTTTTCTGTGACATAACCCCAATTTTAATCCTGTCCTGTACTGACACTCAAGACACTGAAATCGTGATATTCATTGCTGGTGGCATCACACTAATTGTGTCTCTTATCACAATCTCTGCATCATATGGATCTATTCTGTCTACTATCCTGAAAATTAATTCCACTTCAGGAAAGTGCAAAGCCTTCTCTACTTGTGCCTCCCACCTCCTGGGAGTCACCATCTTTTATGGCACTACAATGTTTACTTATTTAAAACCAAAAAAATCATACTCCTTGGGAAAGGATCATGTGGCCTCTGTGTTTTACACGATGGTGATCCCCATGCTGAATCCACTAATTTATAGTCTTAGGAATAAAGAGGTGAAAAATGCTTTCAATAGAGTCATGCAGAAGAGATAGATAAGACTCCAGGCAATTGAAATGACACTGACACTGATCTTTTAAGTTTATCTTTCTTTCTTATTGGGTATTCACTTGGTCCTTCTCTAAATACTACAAAATTCTTTACTTTGCATTTCTTTTGAACCATCCTCTACCTAACCACACATGATCTAGAACATTGCCAAGAGTATGTTTTAAGTAATCTACATAGTAATAGGAAATCATGAAATGTTTGTTAAATACATGGTCTGAATATATAAAGTGAAAAAGTGTGGTGCCATCTTTCAATCTATAACATTAAATCCCCATGCATGTTCAAAATTCACAGAATTCTAATATGAAGAGCACTTTCATAGTCATTCCACTAATTCTTTAGAGAAGAAATATAGCACAATGGTTAAAAAGTGCTTCTTGGAACTGAATGTTCCAGGGTTTAAATTTCAGTTCTGCCAGCTTTTTAACTGTGAGACACTAAGTAAGATAGTGAAACTTTAAGTATCATTTTCTTCAATTGTCCAAGAAAAATAATGATTTTAAGTCAATTTAGTTACTTTAAAGATTAAATCAGATGAGAAGTGAAAAGAGTTTAATGCAAGACTAATAAATCATGGCCAACATCATCAAAATGCTTACATTATTGCAAAATTTTTAATATACAGTGGATTTTGCTAAGAAAAATTCACTTGTGTTTCATAACTGCTTTTGATTGATTTTATTGATTTAAAATAGTTAAAAAGAATACAGGAGTACAGTACTTCAAATATTTTGTCTTAAACCAATTAAACTATTGTGATAAAATTAAGTTATAGAAAAATGTATATGTTATCATAAGGAAAATTTGGATATATTCAAATTTTAAATAAAATGAAATATCCTAACCATTTTTGATGACCTAATCTTATATTGTATATGTATATATTACTTAAATATACAATTTTTTTGTACTTTTCTATTTCTCTTGTGTAGTAGTCAGTTTCCACTGATCACTATAACCTTTGGTAATTCCTTTGTCATTTCATTTAAACTTGAGAGATGAATTTTTTCATGGTATATAAGCAAAATGAAGAATCTCATTTTGCAGTGTTTTAAACTCTGCAGCTTTGTAACTTCATCAGGTTAAATATTTGCATGAAGTAATATCTCTTTTTGTTTATCTGATAACATTTTAAAAACTTTACCTTCATATGTTACAAGGTTAATTAATTAGTGTTTCTCTGTTTAAACCCAGTGTGATTAAAAGCTCATTGCCATTTTCCTGATTTCTATAATTAAAAATTATTAATGTTATTTAAAATTAAATTCCTGACTTAATTTTTCTCATTAGTTTTCAAAATTTTAACAGAAAAATACCGAAAAACTAAGAATCATTAATTAGTCCAAATTATGTAGTGATACATAAAATTTAATCAAGTCGTTGTTAAAATTTCCTTCAAAATTTCCTGTACATACTCTGTAATTGCACTTTTAGTTTACTCTGATATTCTAAGTTTATTTAAGAATCCATTTTTTTATTTTCAAAAATTTTTATTATTTCCATTATTTAAACACTTACAATAGGTATATTATTTGCATTGAACTGATTTGTGTTTTAATATATTTAATAACATATTTAATAATAAAATTTTCTTTACAAATTCATATTTGGTTAATTTTCTGAATGATTTTTCTTTTTTTCTTTCTTTATTTATTTTATTTTATTTTATTATTAATTTTTTATTTATTTTTATATATCTATATACATTTTTAGGATACATTGATTACACAAATGTTACACAGAGATAACAGGAGTACCCATATTCCACCCGCACCCCTCCCACAACCCCCCACATGCACATCCCTAAGTGTGGCATAATCCCTCTGATAGTTACACACATTTTGGGGCTTTGCCATCAGACATAGATCACAGTTCAGGCCATAGACAACCCTCTCTTATTTACAGTTCCTGAATGATACATGATCATACAAACTGGCCTACATCCTTCATTGCAGCATCATCCATTACAATTCCAGGTCCCACCCCCCCAAAAAAAAAAACCTGCATTACACTTACTCTTCCCTCACACTGCTCCCAAAGTGTCCATTGACCCTGGCTCCTCATAATTTTGCAATTTCTTGCATTGCAAACATCATAAGTCTATATCAGGACTCCAACAAGTCCATTCTAGCCCATAGTTGTTCCCCCAATCTTGAGAAGTCTGGAATGGTAATGTACCTCCACAATGGAAGGGATTATCCTGCCTGCAGCTACAGGCTCTCTGGATTCCCCTGCATAGCCGTCTTCCATCCTCAACTCCCAACTAGGTGTCCTGGTTGAGTCCGTTGAGTTGTAGCATAGGAGTTGCAGGTCCTCAGAGTTCTGGACCCGGTTGGCTTACGGTCAGCATGTAGTCTCTGTTCTATGGAAGTACACCTAAAACTCTGGCATCAAATATAGGTTTGAATAGAAGAGACATTTGGACCATGTGCAATGTAGACATATTTTGGTCAGTTCCTATCACTGTCAGGAGCAAGAATTCCAAGTTAGGGCCCGCTAGTAAGGCACCAAACTCTGGGATTATCTGCCCTGGTATAGGACCTGGATATCTTCAAAGTCCTCTGGTGGCCCTCTGTTTGGGGTGATTTCCATATTGGAAGTCTAGGAGGCCCTACTGGGATTTGCATAAGTGTTACCTCTGGGTTGCCCTCCTGACTCACTTTGAAGTCTCTTAGCCCTATGAACTCATCTGTCTTTACCATTTCCCCCTTTTATTTGAAGTCTCTTCCCAGTTTTACTGACCGTTGAAATTGGTTAGTAATCCCTCATTGCCAGGGAGGCTCATCCCCGGGAGTCATGTCCCACGT
>PVKH010022805.1:0-14015 GCA_004027955.1 Chaetophractus vellerosus
TGGGCATTGTCTTCTATATTGCAAAGAAATGAAAGTACTTATCAAATGGAACTGGCTGGCATCAGACCTCTAAATGGCTGAGTGCAGACCATAAATTATTAAACATTAAATCATAATCCAGTAAAAGCATTTCTGAGGGGAATTTAGATAACATGGTTCAGGCATTATGCATTCTGGTGAGCTATTAATATGGTGCTAAAGTCTGAAAAACATAGAAAGATTAATAGTTAATCTGTGCATTAGACTGCCTTTTTAAAAAACTGAATAGCTAAAGTAAGCTTTTGGCAGGAATTATGTCAGATTCAGCTCATGCTTGGATTCTAACAAGTTCCAGTAGTACTATTTTAAATGGTTGAATAAAGTGAAGTCATTTTCTCTGTATATCCATTGAAACACAGAGATCAAGAAGTGAGTACTTGTGGACAAAATATTTTTAAAACAAATCTCAAGCATTTGAGCAAGAACTAATATTTATCAAAAAAGTTATGGCAATCATAATTATGGCCACACTGACTGAGTGAACAACACCATGTGTGAATTACTGGACTAGATAGATGTTTCTAGTTGTATTTTCTTGTTTTCTTATATGTCATCTTTGTGATCACCATTTTGCAGATGAAGAAATGGAGATTTATAAGTCTAATGACTTCTCTATCATTATAGATTTAGTTAAGTTGTGAGGATGGATGATAACCCAGGTGTATCTATATAAATCTGGGTTTCCTTTAAGGTATATAACAGAAGTTTGCACAAGCTGTAAATTTTTTTAGGCAAGTATAAATAATTGGTGCCTCGGTATGGCTAGTTTAGGGATGTCCAAAAACCAATGAACCTACTATGATCTCTTAGCTGCCAACTTGTATCACTGAGTTGCTGACAGATTGATTCATGTGGGATTGCTTAGAAATGTTCTTTATATAAGAATTGCCGAAGTCAAATATTTTTCATTTTATAAAACCAAATGTGGGCATGAACCGTGGATTATGATTAGGAAGGTAGGGAGTGCTGCCTAAGATGGCATTCCTCTATCCAGATTTATGGAATTCCCTACATAATCAGTCGTGGGAGGAGACCTCCTGCTATTGAAATGGGCAGGCCAGATAATGCCTTTTCCAGCCTCCCATGGATTTAAGACATAAGCACATGACCTTGGTGAAGTCAATCACATGCACCAGCTCAAGATTTTGACTTTGGGTCTAATGACATGAAGTAAGAGGGATGGTGGAGAGCCCTCCCCCGTTTTTTTTTTTACAATGGAGGTAAAAGCTTCAGCAACAACTTCCAGCCATTTTGTGGAGCCATAGTAGCAATGGGGCCGGTGCTGCGTTTTTGATGGTTTGAGCTGAGCACTACAGGTGCCCATTGGACTAGTCCTGCCCTATGATATTTGTTGCAGTTTTGGCTGCTACTTAGCCCTTCTTACCCCTCCCCATTTTCTTCAGCAGATGCCCAGTATATGTGCTCATGCTTTGAAAAAACAACCTGGATGGAAACAACAATGTCTGACAGTACCTACAAATAAGACAAGATCACTGAGAGTTGGCTTTAATCTATCGCATAGTTTCATTTCCCCCATACTTTCATTAAGCATCATGGGAAGCATTAGAATAGTATAGAACCTAATAAGGATTGAATAGTTTCTTTCAAATCAGCGGGGGAAAATAGATTATTTGATAACTGACACTAGGAGATTTTTTCCCAGTATTTTCACAATTAGTGTCTTTCTTACAGTCATTTAAATCAATTTTTAGAACCCTACTCACTCCTTTTTCTCCCTTCCATGCCCTATGTTTCTTGACTGCCTTGCTCTCTGCAAAGACTTAATGGTATAGTGGGCATCATCATCCCAGAGTCCTCAGGATTGGGAAAGGAACTATGGAAGATTTATTGTGATTCTAGCAATGGAAGAAATACCATTGTTGTGGAGGCAGTGACCCATGGATGTTCTGGGGTCAGGAAGAGGGAAAAACAAGTGTAATAGGCAGACATTTTTGGGACTTGGGAATCATCCTGAATGACATTACAACGACAGGTACAGGTCATTATATATCCAGCCATAACCTACAGAGTTGAATGGGAGTGAGTATAAACTACAATGTAAACTATAATCCATGCTTAGTGGCAATGCTCCAAAATGTGTTTATCAATTGCAATGAATGTACCATACTGATGAAAGATATTGCTAATGTGGGAAAATGTGGGAGGTGTAGGGAACAGGGCAAATGGGAATCCCCTATATATTCTCTGTAACATTCATGTAATCAAAGTAACTTAAAAAAAATAAAAGTGAAAAAAAAATAATACACACACAGAAAAAGAAAGAGCATGAGAGCAAGTTCACATGGATTCAATTGTACTTTTCTTTTATAGGTATTTTGAAATTTGGGCATTTCTGTCTTTTTAGTTATGCTGACAGTGTGAGTTTTATGTTTTTTTCTTTTTGCAATATATTGTTTCTGAAGCATATATGGGGAGAATCAGATTTGGTCAGTTCTCATTATCCTTGTTCCATATATTTATGATACTAAAATAAATTTTAGATGCCACAATGATTTAAATGTAAAATAAGTAATAATTAAAAATGAAATAAGACAAACAATAAAATATTAAAAAGTATAAGTTAATTTATTTATAATGATTGAAAATGGAAGACCTAGGTTAATAAAGCAAAGTGTTGACTAGGATATAAGGAAACAGGCAGTCTAATAAATATTTTCATGTACTGTAAATTAGTACAACTTACGGAGAAGGAAAAACAGCATTGGTTCTCTACATTAAAATGTATACACTTTAACCTAGCAATTTTAGCAATAGGAACTTACCTCTGTGGTTACACACATCAAACCAATTTACATGCACAAGATTGTTCACAGCAGTGTAATTTTAATAGCGAACAGAAACAATCAATGTATATCACAGGTACAGAAGCTAAAATAAATAATGAAATATCCATAAGAATAATATGAATATTATTTTTGTGCATGTTTCTGTACCATATGAGTTTTTTAAAAATACATATATCCAGAATTATTTTAAAAATAGAAACAGGCTGGTGTGTGATATGTAGTTTAAGCCCAATAAACTGTAGTGATGATTGTCAGGACAACTAACAAAAGGATGATGGTGGATAATGCCCAACCCAAGAAGGAGAGAATATCTTCAACTGCATGCAAGATAGCTCCATCCATCTGCCCCATGGGATCTAAGCCCCCTCTCAGTCAGAAGCAGACTGCTCATCACCATCCCCAAATCCTCAAGATAGAGGGATGAACAAATATCAGGGGAGAATGTAATTATGGACTAAAGTAGACTTATTATTAACCTAGCAATGGAAAAACTTGTATCATTGATATAAAGGCAGTTGCCCCCAGAGGTTCTGAAGGGCGGGAGAGGGAAGAATAGGTGTAACATGGGGCATTTTGGGACATTAGAATTGTCCTGCATGACATTGTAATGATGGATACATTTTGCCAAAACCTATAAAATTGTGCGGGATAAAGTATAAACTATAATGTAAACTATTGTACACAGTCGCACTGCTTCAATATGTGTTCATCAATTGTAGCAAATGTACCGCACTAATGAAAGATGTTGTTAATGGGTAAAAGTGTGGGAGGGGTATACAGGAATCTCCTATATTTGCAATGCAACATTTATGTAATCTAAGGCTCCTTTAAAAATAAAAAATAAAATTATTAAAAGAGAAAAAAATAAAAACAGGAGTTAAATAGGAAATGATATGCCTCTTAATATCTTGTGAATTAAAATAACTAATATTTGACTTCAAACTATGGAAATAGACAGTTAGAAATGACAGTGAGGGAAGTAGATGTAGCTCAAGTGGCTGAGCACCTGCTTCTGACATACGAGGTTCTGGGTTTGAGTCTCGGTACCTCCTAAAAACAAACAAACAAAACAAACAAAAAACCTAACTCTCATTAGAGAGCAGATGTAGCTCAGTGGTTGAGCACCTGCTTCCCATGTATGAAGTCCTGGGCTCAATCCCCAGTACTTCCTAAAAAAGAAAAGAAAAGAAATGAAATGACAGTGGGGTCTGTTAAATCTCATTTGTATGACTGACTGTCATTCACCAGTTTGGAGCATGTAGAATATGGGAGAAGAATTAGTAAAGAGATTAGGGAAGGGAGAATAATGTTTTGAGTTTGAGGTGAATTTGAAACACTTAAAAAAATTACAGAGTTTAAATGGAAACATGTTCCTGGAGCTTAAGAAAGATAACTGTATATGTGTTTGTGCTTTATTTTTGTACAAAGCATTCGTGGGTGTGTTGGAATATGGTCATATAATTATATGGATATATAAAGACTGGAAATCAAGTGACTAAACCAAGGATTACATGTATTTGCAAAAGTCTGATATTCTTTATATAATGAGTTTAAGGACATCCCAATAAAAAGCGACCACCTATCTGTAGTTGTTTGAAACTCTGTGTACCCCAGAAAATCATGTTCTTAAAGCTAATCCATTTGTCTAGGTGTAAACCTATTGTAAGTAGAAACTTTTGGTTAGGTTACTTTAAGTAAGGTGTGGTCCAGGGTGGGTCTTAATCCTCTTACTAGAGTCCTTTATAAGAGAATGAAATTCAGACAAAGAGAAAGAATGCCACAGAAGCAAGCAGCTGAACGTGACAAAACACAGAAGAGAAGGGAGAGACCAGTAGATGCTCCCACAAGCCTTGCCATGTGACAGAGTTGTCCAGGATCTCTGGCAGCCGGTCTTCTGGAAGAAAGCATCATCTTGAGGAGGCCCTGATTTGAACATTTTCATGGTTTCAGAACTGTAAGCTTTTAAGCTAATAAATTCTCTTAGTTAAAGCCAACTCGTTTTTGGGTATCTGCTTTGAGCAGCTTACCAAACTAAAACACCATCATTTCACATTTGTGATGAATTTTAAAAATTGGAAAACAAATTATGTTATATATCACTGCTAATAAGTACTTGGAGTCATGTGGGCCAAAATAATAATAAGATGCATCATAGCCAAAGTCTTGAAAGCCACTAAAGAAAGACAGTATATGTTAGGAATTAATGGTGTGATCACTTAATTCACATTAGAAAATTGGACACATGAAAACAGTGTAACAATAACTTTAAAGTTTTGAAAGAATAAAAACTGCAACGTTAGAATTCACATGCAACAAAAATACCCTTCAAGAGTGAAGACAAAAAGATATTTTCAGATAAATAAAAACTAAATGAATTTATTGCCAGCAGACATGCACAAAATGGAATACTTAAAGGAGTTCTTCTTCTCATATGTATTGCCTTTAACTTGCTATGTGTGAACACCATGATAATAGGCTGTGAGTGGCAGCCCAATATATCCAATAAAATATATCAAACATGCTATGAAAGTTGTGGATGTTCACAAGCCTCCTTTCTTCTCTATTATGTTCTTGTAGTGACTTAAGCTTGAAGGGTTATGATCGAAGAATGATGAGTTCTGGATGAAAAAAGGCAGAGTATACTTATCTCTAGAATCCATGAATGTAGTCAGGTTTAGAAGAAGTTTTTAAAAATAATTGTGGTAACATGTATATGATATGAATTTGTCATTTAAGTTTACAATTCAATGGAATAGAAGAAAATTTTAATATTTCTTTTTATTATAAGTACAATCCAAAACATGTCACAATTATTATTTAATTACCCAAAGTCCCAGGCTAGAACTATTCCTATATGAGATGACCTACTTAAAGGCAGCTATCTCACAGAAAATAGTCATAGATTCCTATGAACAAACAAAGTCTAGTGTCCAACATTGGCTCAGTCTTCAGACCATTTGTTGGAGAACTAATTTATATTCTTGGATTCTTCTTGGATTTGCATCAGATTTCTCGAATGAAGCCATCACTTTCTTTATTCTATCTATATTTCTTTCCCCTAAGATTATTTTACTCTTTACTGACTTAAATGATTTTTGATTCATTGCTCTTGTCCTTAGATTTTCTTTGTAAAAATGTTCTGCTCACAGGTTAGCCAGTATTGGTAAAGGTTCCTCAAAATATCTGCCTGACTTAGGACTGACCTGCTTGGGTCCTAGGTCTGGGCTTTCTGCTGCCTCCAGATTTCTTGATTATTCAACTGCAACCTTCCTTATTTTCCTTGCCCTAACCCTTCTCAGGCCCCTCAGAACATATTGCTGTAAACCAGTAAGTCTTTCCAAAATATAATCATATGTACTTATTTTTGTTTATAATTCTACATTTTAACATTTTATTTTATATATATATTAACATAAAGTGAGGTCCAATTATTCTTTAAAAGATTTTCTTGCATTTCAGTGTGCACATAGGGCAATAAGTTCAACCATGATATTTGATTTTCATTTTATTTATTTTTTTATTTATTTATTTATTTGGAGGCACGGGGAATTGAACCTGGGACTTCATACATGTGAAGCAGGCACTCAACCACTGAGCTACACCCACTCCACAGTATTTGCTTTCAACATTCATTTATTTAGCAACAATTTATGGCACATATACTTATTATTAAGTGCCAAACACTGTTCCAGTCACTAGTGCTGGAAATATTCATAAAATAAAGCCTCCAAATTTAAAGAAAACAAGATGGACTTGAAAACAAGTAAATACCATGTCTTAGCTTAGTCATCTCTGAAAATGATTAAAGTTTCAAAAGGAAAAGAAACTAAAATTAAAATCACCCTAAACATTAGTGAACTTAGATCCTACAGATTGTCAAACTGTCCAGTAATCTGAGAGCAATTGTCTCTGCTCTTGAGAGAGGGAGAAGTATAGGACATTAAGATTCAGAATGATATGCAATATACACAAAAGGATTAGAAATCCATAAAAAGGGTAACTAAGTCTCTATATCTGCATCCAATTTCAAGTTTTCTAAGGCAATGAACACAAGGAGATCTCAGTGGCAGCTGAAGCACCAGGAAGGGATGTAGTTCATTGGGGATAAGATATCAGGAGAGTCTCCTACCTCACTAAGGGATGCCACCATGACAACAATAAAGCAAGAGAAAAGAAAGCTTGTCAGGAACTCAAAAATGAAGCTGGTTCTGCCTTAAATGTTCTTACTTGAGCCCTCCAAGACAATAAAAGTCTTTGTGTCACTGCCAGTGACCGTGGGAAAGTGGTCTAACTCAACATACTTCTGAACCCTCCAATGTTCCCTATTTTGCCAATGCTATGCAAAATCAGAGTCTAAGATTTCTGAATCGCCCCTTGTTAACCCACAAAAATGAGCAAGTTGTAAAGGAGCCAGGATTGTCCTAAAATTGTATTTCTGGTGAACCATGACTTTCAGATCCTTGACCAAAGAATCCAGGCCCATGGCCACATTAGAGCTCAAGAAGTGAAAGAAAAGAACCTTTTGCTGTTTCCCAAAGGAATACAAAGAAGACTCTGTCACACAACCAGATTCCTCAGTCCTGAGGTCCTTATTACAACTGGCACCCTTGAGATGCAAGACCTGATCTAAATTCCAATTTTAAAAAATCCCATAACTGGAACTATCTCTGGAGCTCTGGAGACCTCTCACAACCAACTGGTCTCCTAGAGTTTCCCCTTAATCTGTAGTTAGATTGTTGTATTTCCTTGAACCTTCATTCTTGCCGAATTTCTTGGCAGTGGAACTAAGCTCAGATCTACACAAAACACTAAATCTGTGACCAGCCAGAGACATTCTGAACCAGTCTTCACATAAGGCCAATCATGAACCCTTCTCACCTGGGCTAGCGCTAGATTAGCTTGTGATAGGTCCAAAAGCCTTCACCTACGTACCAGACCCAGGGAGGCTGACTAGATGTGACTTGGTCAAATCTGTAGTTCAGGAATCCTGAACCCTGAGAGGACAAAGAGAATGAGGGGGCTGGTGGCTTCTGAGCATCACTCTGGTGCTGAGAGCCATTGGGAAAGAAGAACCTTGCAGATGATTAGAACTATACTAGCTCTTGACTACATATCAGAAGTCTCCTGAGGTAGAGTTGATAACCTAAGAGCCAGTGGCCCAACCCAGACAGGCTAATTCAGAGTATCTTAGACTGGGGTCCCTTGAGATGAATCTGATGCAGCCAGCCAGGCAGAAAGATTCCTTAGGTTCATAGCCAAGCTTCACCAAACCACCATAAAAAAAGCATCATTACATTTTCTTTGGTTGTTTTTTCTTGTCTGACAACCTAACTAAAAGGTGCTTTCCTGAAATCCACATTCTTTTCTCCTCTTTGGGCACCTGCTCTTTCAGCTATCAGATTTTCCTCATTCTCCCAGTGCCTGTTTGGCAATGATCTTATCAGAAACTGCCACACATGCCACAAAGGTGCTGATGTAAAAAAAAAGTTTGAAATCAGAGAAGTGCAAGTGGGACAGCCACCTTATCCTGTTGTTCCCATTCTCACTCCCTCCAATGTAATGGCTCTGTCCTTTCCCTTCCACTCTTTCCTATTACTTCCAACCCACCCAATCGCACCTATAAGTAGCATGAGGGCTGTGGGGCACGGTTTGAGTTTATGCCTATTGTAGACGACTGATTATAATTGGCATCCTCTTTCCTTTTCAAAGAGTTAGATGATGAACTACACATTTGTCCAAGCAGTCAACCAGCGTAAGCCTCTGTGTAGCTCAGCTTCCAGGGCCGAGGCCGTGCATCTTATAAATGTGCCTTATTAGCAACAGCAGCTGCATTTTCTTAGAGATAATGAAAGACAGGGAAGGAAGGCAATGCCAGAAGTCACTGTTTTCCTCTCTCCTTTCACTCCCAGTCGTTTGCCCTGCCCCCTCAGTTTGATCCCCAGAACAGAGCCTGCCAGTAATGCAGTCTGGCTGGGAAGGGAAGACACACTCTCCACATGCCAAAGGTGATGTCCTGGGCCACCACAGCCTCCCCTGTCTTATTTTTCACATCTCAGGGAATTGAAACTACAGCATCTAAATGACCAATCTCTATGCCTTCTGAGATCCTAGAGTTGGTCCTGGGGATGAGAAAACAGATGTTAGATTAGCATTGCCAAAGAGAATTGTGAAATGTTCCACTTTTACCAGATATGTATTTATTCTTCTAATATGTTTCCAAAAAGATTTAGATTAGCTTACAAGCATGTAGGCAATAGGGAAAGATAAAATAAATTAAGAAAAATGAAGTAAAAGATTCATATAGGACAACAGATCCACAGTATACGGAAATTATCTCAAATGCCAATTTCACTCTAACATAGAATAGGAATTGAAGGGTAAACGGTTTCTCACTTAGTGGTTTTCAAACTTGTTTGAAACAATTGTACTCTATGCTCTGTATAAGACATGGTGAACACATCATGCCTGCTGCACCAATGATATTCGGGTTACTGTACAAAAAAAAATGTAGTAAGGATGACAAGGCCGACAAACAAGTTACCTTGGGACTAAAAGGTACGGAAGGAGCTAGAGTGAATGTGATCAGAACTGTCATCTGTATAGTTGAGACTGCAGGAACCATACCTGTTTTAGTAAAGGGTGCAATTTAGATTGACAATTATGTTGGTTGGGACTACTTGACTGTACTTAATAGACACATTATGGCTTATATTTCATCTTTCCCACATTATATGATGACTCACAGCTAAATTCTCAGATGCAGAACCTTTTCCCTTAGAGCTCTCTGACTAAAATCCTTTTTCTCCCAGAGGTTACAGTTCAAATAATATTAGACACACTGTGTTTTCTTATGAGAGGATACAAAAATTTTATCATTGTCTTCTGGGAAGCAGAAGGCTGTGAGGAAAGATGTTTGAAACTAGTGAAATTCTGATGGGTATGGAAAAGTTTACCACAATCAATAATTCTAATAGTAAAGCTCTAGAGACCAACTTGAGACTCATTTCAATGGATGTGACCTTTGGCAGACTGGGATTTGGAGTCAATGGGCACCCTCATAACAAGAGTGTAAATTGGTGCAGTTTTTCTGTAGGTCAGCTTAGAATTGTTTCTAAAATAAAGCTGCATTTGGCTTGGCCTTGCAATTAAACTGCTGTATGAGTATTATTGCTGAAATTTGACAAGTCATCTGTACAATAATATTAATTACAGCATACTTTTAGTTTCAAAGACTAGAAACAATCCATGTGTCCATATAAATTCCACCATATAAATTCCAGTGTTTTGTTAGCATGGCATACTTTTCAGTAAAATAAAGAAGAGGAATGAGACAGATAAGTCAGTAGGCATATGGAAAGATTCCCAAAATAAACTGTTAACTGAAAAAATCAGTTTGAGGACAGCTTGCATTATTCCCCTTTGAATAAAATGACTTACAAAGGTTTTATATGCTAGTTCATGTACCCAGTAGGGCCTCGGTTTATGAGACCAATAGGTTCCAAGACCCTTCGTGAAGTACATAATAGTGAACCCCATCATTTAATAAGTATTTTCTTATACCAAAATACCTATCACACATTTTTGTTAATAAGGTAAATAAACACTTTGGTAACAATAAGTAAACAAAATTAATCATAGAAATAATTTTTTACAATTTTAATTCTTTCTCTCTCTCCCCAGCAGCCTGCCCCACCCCCAAAGGAAAAAAACTGGTGGCAGCCAATGGGAGGCAAGGAAGGCACCTGACTTGGACAAGCAGGTGGGTTGGCAGTGCCTGGAGACCCCGGCAGGGCCAGCATTGTCCCTTCCCCTTATCCACCAGCCCCACACTGTCCCACTCCCCAACACTATATAGAGCACACATAATAGTGAATCCTATTATTTAATAAATATTTCTTATATGAACATAACTATCACACATTTTTATAAATTAGTCAAATAAACATACAGGTAATAATAAGTAAAAAGAATTTATTATATAAATATTTTTTAAAAATTTTAATTCCTCTCTCTGCTTTTTTTTTTTCCAAATTTGTGTGTGAGTTTGAGTAAAACGAGGTCCTACTGCATAATGTGTCCCCTTATGGAAGAAAAAAACTGTTATATATATGGAGAGGGACTTAAAAGGTGACAAGGGATTCTGTTGCCTTCCTTTTAATATTCTATAGTACTTAAGGGTAACTCACTCTATATATGTATTACTAAAGTCCAGAAATAGAAAGGTTTGCACACTGAAGGTTAAGGAATAAAGGACTGCTTGACTGGAATGGCATCAACTGCCCATCTAGTTGTGATTAGATGTTCTCTAACTTCAACTTAGCTTTAACCCACTTGGTTTTTGGCTTTTGGATTTTTCCTTCCATTTTGATTAGCTCCTTCCCATTTGGCTTTGCTTATCTGAGTCCTATGCGTTTAACTTATCCCTGGCATACAGTTCATCTAGCTTGCCTTAACTTTTTTTTTAAATATATTTTTTATTTATTTTTAAAAGATACTTCGATTACGTAAAATGCTACATAAAAAAAATATAAGGGACTCCCATATGCCCCACTCCCCACACCTCCCACTTTTTCCCACATTAACAACTTCTTTCATTAGTGTGATACATTCATTGCAATTGATGAACACATTTTGGAGGATTGCCACTACTCTTTGGTCCTGGACTTGGATTCTGCCTGCAGCTGTGCTTTCTTTAAGGTCAACCCACTTTGGCTTTAGGCCATGTTCCTCATTATCTCCATTTAACTCTGTACTCAGCTCCCTCACTCTGACCGTTTCAGCCAGCGCTGTCCTAGGAAATGTTACATTTCAGGGGAAGACTGTAAAATAAGGAACATTCTCAAACACATAAGCAGGTATTCATTTTGTTGTGTTTATATTAAGCATTTTTAATTCAGACATTCTTCTGGATTCAACGATTGGAGAAATTGTATTAGAAAAAAGTGAAAACCAAAGAAAATTCAAGGACACAGGTCCCATCTCTTTCCAAATAAAAAAGTTCTCTTTTGAGAACTGAATTCCCTACGAACTTTGGTGAACATGGATTCTAGTGATGGTTCATTTAAACGATCGGGAGCTGAGATCTTTGCTGTGTCTCCTCTCCAGGGAGGTAGAGTACAGGTTATGTACATTCTTTGTGGCACAGTCGATTTATACTAGAAGAGCAAAAGGCTAGACAAAATATCATATGTTAAAGTCTTAACACTGGATCCCAAATTCACTTACAAGGATGAACCCAAGAGAACTCAATGAAAATTCAAATGCCTGGAAGGAAGCATAGAGCTGTAAGTATCTATAGGAAGTGAAGTCTCACTAGGGTGAGCCATTACTCACTGGTGAGGCAATGGAGGCAGGGAATGGTTACAGAAACATGAAGGAAAGTTGCCTCTGTTTTAACTATGTCCACTTGAACTTCTCTTTGACAACCTCATGGTCCATGGTTCCTGGTTTCTCTGGACATGATGAAAATTTCCAGCTGTGATTGTCCAGCCCAAAACAAGCTTGTTGGAGATAAGCCAAATATTTCCAGAAAAAAAACATTCTTATAACCCTAGAATTTCACGTCCTTGACTGGAAGAATGTGGCCAAAGGCTATTTAAGAGTTCAAGAGGAAGCAATGTGTCATTGAACCAGCCCAGAGGAAAACAAAGGAGCGCCAATATTGCAAACTTTTGTACTCACTAGAAACTCTGAGACCCTTAGGCCTTGATTTAAGAAGTCACTGGCTAACAATGAAAAACAAAAAACAAAGATCAAAAAAAAAAAAACACACACACACACACAAAAACAAAATGTTTTAAAATCTGGAACTGGAACTTTTATTGTCACCCTGGAGGCCTCCCAGTACTTACCTGCTATCTGCCTGTTCTCCTATTCCTCCAGGAGCCTTCAATTATGAAACCAAACATACAGATGCCTGACCAACCCCTTTTCAAACTTGGGCACAACCAGTGGAACCTTGAAATATATTAGAATGGGCATGAGTTAGTTTTTGTCTCACTCTGAGATGGGAACAAAACTTCCAAAGTCAGGCTCTGTGCCAAAGGAAGAGACTACATAGAGGCCAGAGCCAAAGTTACAGCCTGTGGTCAGTTCACAGACCTTGCAGGCTCTGGGAGAACACAGAAGGTGAGAGGCTAGTGGGTCCTGAGCTTCATTCTGGCATGTAGGCAGAAGGAAAGGAATATTCCACTCAACATAATATTTTCAATTTCGGTTCTTGTTTAAAACCAAAACCCTATCCTAATCTCAGAGTTTCAAAATCAGAATTTCAGTGTGGGGCCCTACTTAAGCATTTTCATCTAGCTCTTGTTTGATGCTGGTGCCATCAGTCTGGCAGTTAGCACTCACCATAATCAGAGCTGTCCACAGAGCTGGTTATTCCCAGGCAACACCAGACTAAGTCAATCTTGTTAGAAATACTGCATATAAAACAGAGATATCTCTTTGCTGTGCTCATGGGAGTTTCCCCATTAGGATGAAGTGCAACCAGATTGAGCCTGGTTTATAAAAAGTAGTGGTTGAACAAATACATGGAAATCACAATCCCAGTTGGGACATAGGTATGGACCAACTGTAAAACCTCCCTAGTAACCCTCAGACGAAAATGATCCCTCAGAGGCTTTCTCTTTCAGTGTTGCAGAGGTGACGCCTGGCTTACTTGGCATAGGTTAGCCCATACTAATAGAAGAGGACCAACTCAGAAAAAAAAGGACATCCGTTTGTCCAAGCAGGTCCCATGAATGTGGCTGATAGCTAGTGGGGATGGGGGTAAGCAATGGCCACAGGCGTCCTCAGAAACTGACCAATACTGACATCAGTTAGAGGAAATAATGGGACCAGTCTCCTAGGAATCAAAAAATGCCCCTTCTATGCTAATGCCTCTACCATACACCTTAAAAGAAAGTCAAGGTCCCAGGCAGAGGGTCGTGTGTCAGTCTCTGAGTATCCCAGTTGTCTGAACCAATTTCTGCATAATTCTATGCCTATAAAATCCGGGATTGGTGAAGCTTTAGGAACACTGTTGTATCCACTCCCAGTATACCTTAGAACTATATTTAACTTACCTGGGCAAAAATCAGTGAGAGCTTATTTTAATTTCCCTACCTAAGCCTGTACCACATGAGGCTGTGGAGACCAAATGCCAAGTTTCTAGGTGCTTGGCTCTGC
>PVKH010022806.1:0-14015 GCA_004027955.1 Chaetophractus vellerosus
TTTTTTTTTTTTTCTTAGAAGGTGCAATGGATTGAACTGAGGACCTTGTACATGGGAAGCAGGCACTCAACCACTTGAGCTACATCCACTCCCAGTCTGGTCTTGATGATTGCATTTCTGGGGTGTACTTTAACTTGTTTCTGTCTGCTATAAATTGGATCTAGAGGCTTTATCAAATTTAGGTTCATTTTGTGTTGTTTTGGGGCAAGAGCACTTCATAGGTGTGTTGAATTCTTCCTACAGGGGCCTCAAAATGTCTCATTGTCTCTTTTTTTGTTAGCAGCCATTGATGACCATTGCCTAGAAACACTGATTCATTAATTGTTGCAAAATCATTATATTCTAATTATTTCTATCCTTTTTCATTTATTAGCTGGACTACTTTTATAAAAAGAAAGTTTTTATCTTCTATTTGGTTATCTATTAGTACAGTTGATATTGGAAATACCTTTTCTGTCAGTTCGGAAAATGAGTCGGTTCACTAACATCTTTTTCTAGTATCAAATCCAGTTTTTTCAAAACCATCATTATGAATTCACAGATTTGAACATATTTTATGTATTTCAGTCTACCACTGTTAGTATCCTTAATAGGGGTAAAATTATCCATCTTTGGACAATAGGAGCCACTCCAAATTGGCTCCTGAGTTCTTTTAACACAACTCTAGCAGTTTTTTTTAAAATAGCTTTCTGCTGTAGCAAGACATGCTGGGCCCATCTTGTATATTTCTTGCCTCAGATCTATAACCAGTCATTTCCTTTTAGTGGTAAATGGTATTTAGAGATCACAATTTGGTCTCTAAGGGTAGTGTTTACAGCTTTTGATGTGTATGGATCATATTTTTGAGTTTCTGTGTTTTCTTTTAGAGCAATCCCATTTCAGTTAGAGTAAAACACTCTCAATGACCTATAAGGCCCTTCATGATGATCTTTATCCTGTTTCTTCTTTTTCCTTATGATGCGTGCTCCTGTCTGGGCCACTGCAATGGAAATGCCTGTTTTCCAGATATCTGCACGGCTCAATCCCTCACCCTCTGCAAGTCTTTGTTTAATCTCACCTCATGGAAGCCTATTCTGTAAACCTCATTTAAAATTGCAATGTAACTTACCTACCAAACTTCTCAATGCCCCATATTCTATTATAGTTGTTTTTTCCCTATATCACTTCTCATTTACTAACAACTTTATACCTTACTTATTATGTAGTGTCCTCCTCCTAAAATTTTAACTCAACAAGGCCAGGGATTTTTTTCTGCTTGGTTCACTGCTGTATTCTTAATGCTTAGGATAGTACCTGTTACATGGTAGCCATTCAGTAAATATTTGTTCAATGAACAAATGAATGCCTACCTTAGGATATTTCTGAATCACCACACACCTAACCTATCAGCATGGCTTAATCTCCAGAGAAACAGATTTAATTTAAAGGAAACAACATTCACCAAAAAAACTGAGCTATATCCAGATGTATGGAGACAAGCCCACGAATTTCAAACCTATCCTGACATTTCTGGGTATGTGGTCAAACGCTGAACAATGTCTGTACCTTCATTCTTAGAAAAGGAAAGTCATCAGTGATGATCAAGATTTGGAATTGTTATTTACCCCCAAAGAATACAATTTACAATAGCCCCAGAGCAGTATCTCATTGATGTAAATTGATCAACTATTAGCAACAGGTGTAAAACTTTTTATGAAAGTATTCCTTCATATGCACACTTTTGTATAAAAATAGCTATCATTTAGTTTGTTTTTTTTTAATCAGTGGTAAAAATTACTATTTTTAATAACTGCAGGTGACACCATCAATGGGCCACTATTGACATAGCAGAGTTAAGCCTAATCTTGTCTGAGTTCATAAGGCTGGGAGTTCCAGTTTAGTAGGATGAATTGCAAGACAGGATAAAAGCCTAATCTTGTCTGAGTTCATAAGGCTGGGAGTTCCAGTTTAGTAGGATGAATTGCAAGACAGGATCCTGCCAGGAAGAGACCAGAAATGGGGCAGAAGATGGTGGAAAAGTATTACTTCTAAGCCCCATCCCAGAACCAGGTCTCAGTGCTATGGAAAAATGTTTATGAAAAATGTCTGAATGGTCTGTTTTGTGAGGGACCATTGGTATGGCTGCACAGATTTCTACTTTATGAAGCATACACTGGGAGGGAGAATATGAGGCACACAGAGCATGTCTGGAACGTGATAGCGTCAGCACTAAATGAGAATTATTAGATACATGGAGGTACCCAAAGGAAGACCCACACAAGGTAGAATAGGAAAGACTGGGGATCCTCAGAGCCTCTTAGATGGAATTTTGGAGGTCCTATGCTAACAGGTGGTCAGTGAGCCAGCACATGTTAAAGTGATCTTACCCATTCCCACACAACGATGTATTCTGAGGAACTTTTTAAAATTCATTATGGCAACATATATACAACTTAAAATTTCCCATTTTACCCCCTTTCAAGTATGCAATTCAATGGCATCAGTTACATTCACAATGTTGTGCTGCAGGAATTTTAATTCTTCATTGGGAAAAATTGGGGGCACCACACTATTTGAGCACTGAACTATGAGAGATGAAGAAGTTGGTGTCATTTTGGTTATTAATCAGCTGGGTTTCCTTGGGAAATCAATTTAAGTGAGCTACTCCACTGAGGAAGCTAGTATGGTAAGAGTATAATTTCTTGACTAGACTGCCAGGGTTAATTCCAGTTCTACCATTTCCTATGTGAGCTTCATCAGGTTTTCTAATTTTCAGTTGTCTCATCTGTAAGATGGACATAATACTATAATATGGGATTATTAATATTACTACTATGCCACATGATATACTTCAAATATCTCAAAGTTGCCACTATGCCTTCCCTAGATTTTCACTTCTTTAGATTAATTATTTCCAAGTCTTTTAGATATTGCCCAGAACGATAAGGTTTCCAGGGTCCTTCAATACTTTCCATAAAACAATTATTTTAATAGGCAAATTATAATAGTGAGACCATTCCTTCCAGTAATCTGGATATTAAGAAAGCTATATTTTAGATCTCTCAATCTTGAATTACTGAATTATGTCTACTTTAGTAATAAAGAGTTACTGTAAGGAGAAACCAATATGATGTATGTCAAAGTGCTCTGAAAGTATAAAGAACTATGCAATGTCACTCATTACTATTATTTTATGCCAAGTGATTTTTCTTTAGAGAAAAAATTATTAGGTATAACCTATTATAGTAAATTTTACTTTTAAAAACCTATTGCAACCTTAATATTCATTTGTAAAAAGAAAAATTTTACACTGTGGAATATTTAGTAAGACTAAATTATTTTGTTAATTAGGTAATTATTTTCATTTATGTAAGTCTTTCCTGTGAAACATAAGACTTCAGACAACAATCACTTTCTAAGATAGTTTAATTTCAACCTGATTTCTTGAGATATTTTTCATCAAAAAATGACCTACTTCCACAAGTAATTGAAATGACATCACAAGTGGAAAGCATCGTGAACAACACCTGTTTATATAAGAAAGTGTAGCATAGATCCAGTTTCAATGTAATAAATGAAAATCTAAAGGGAAAATGAATAAAACCAGAGATTACATTGCATGGGGTTTTTCATAGCTAGTATTTGATTCTTTAGCCTATATAAACTCCCCAAATTGTAACAGTGCCCATTTATCCATGGCTTCCAACCTTTCTCATGCTTTTGTTTTGGAGAAACCAAATCATTCCTTGAGTGTCCACCCTAAATATATATATATTTTAAATTTTTTATATATCTATATATTTAGGATACATTGATTACATAAATGTTACAGAGATTCCAGGAGGACCCATCTAAATATATATTTAGTTTTATTTAATTAAACATCTTTTTTGGGGAGCCATTACATTGTACTAGGCAGTTTACAGAAATGAAAGGGCAGCATTGTATTAGAGCACACACTCTAGGACAAGACAGATAATCCATTCAGTAGTACAACTGGAGAGGGTTTTATTTTACCTTGTTTTCATAAGACCCCTCCACTATACACCTTGATCTGTCATTACCTGGGACATTTTTCCAGCACTCTCCTGGTTTCCCTCCCCCCCAATCAGCTTGGTCAGTAACTTACCTACATCCTCAATTCTCATTGCTGGACACTGTTCGGCTCCTCTTGGCCAGTTTATCCTCATTTTGGATTAATTCAGTGATGTCGTCTGATCCCAGGCAAATAAACACCATAGAAGAATGAATTAAGTAGTCTACTGCACTTCAAGTCCATGATGTCTGACTAAAACTCTTATAGACATTTCCTCAATTTGATCATGTTCTCTGAATATAACTCTGCCAGCTATTTTCAGGCTTACCAATTCTCTGTATCAAATACAAGGCAATCTCCAGGCTCCCCAACCCAATTACCTTTTTGCTTAGTTCTCATCCCTGCTTTTCTATTTCATTCCAGTCCTTGATTTGTCTATCAGGTTTCTTGGTCCTGACAACAAATTCCTGCCTCCCAATTTTCATCTCCTGACATGAAATCATCTGCAAGGTTTAAATTAAACCTGGAATGCCACAGGGCTAAACTTTTCTTGGACCACTTCTCTACCCTCAATTCACTCCCTGGTGACCTCATCTAATCTCATGCTGATTCCCAATTTTGTACCTCCAGACCAGACCTCTCCCCTGAACTTCTGTATCTACTCAAAATCCCAAATTGAATATCAGTAATTATCTCCAACTTAACATGTTTAAAAGCAAGCCCCTTTAAGAGAACACTTTTGGGAGTGACTTGTGTATCTTCAAATGGTACATTTTGTGTACTTTGAAATGTCATTTCCATTGTTAATACTCCTAAAGTACCCACTTTCCTCAATAAGTCCAAATCAAATTTCCAGAATCCCATGGCAAATTTGGGCTTGATTTGATCTCTATACATACCCAAACAAGTTAGATCAGTGGGACAGACCAAGGTGAGAAAAGCCTCCAAGAGGTAGCAATATTCAGCCAGGCAATTATTAGCATGCTTGAAGTACTACTTGGATCAATTTTCTGTATTTTAACTGGTCTCTCAAGCTCTTACCCATATGGCTGACTTTCATATTCATGTCTTTGCTTAAAGGACATGGCCTCCCTAAATATAGAGGTCATCCTAACCTGGTTCTTGTTACTTATATTTGACTAACTTCAAGGACAAAGCATGTATTTGAAGATATCCAAATAGTTCCTTCCTGGTATTTAACTTTTGTATTTTAACATTTAAAATTTTACAATATTTCATCTAATCATGTCAATCCATTTTGAGTAAACGTTCTAGAAGTTTTTCTGCAGTTTTAGCCTATTTTAACTTCCACTCAGCTTCAACCGCTATCATGCATTAGAAATTCAAACAAGTTACCAAAGATTATTCATTTGGAATAATTTACAAGGCTGGGTAGCTAAAAACACTTTTTCTGTTAAAAGAAAAAAGAAACCATCTGCTTTACATACATCAATTTATTCAAACAAGATTTTTAAATAGATCACATGTCTTTCTTCTCCATGTCTGTAAAATGAAGGGCTTTTTCTGGTGGATTTTCATCTCCAGTTTTTCAAAATTAACCTCATGGTATAAACCCTAGAAAAGATATATAACATGTGAGATTTACTACGGCAGTCAACATTACTACAATTTAAGGAATTTTAAAAGTATTGCCCTTAATATCTATCTCAGAAGCCAGATCCGTAGAACTTTTTTTTCAACAGAAATTCAGGTTCGGGATAGGATCATCACAGATAAAAGGACACTAATCTCTAAGGAAAGAAAATCTTCAGAGAAATGCTTACCTCAGGAAGGAATTTCACAGCCTCTCAAAAGGCAGCGATGCCTCACTGTTGGCAGAAAAGGATCTGTTGTGAGCTAGTAGTTTATCCCCAAGATGATTTACAATGTTGTAGGCTCCTGTCAAGAGCCCCAACAAATTTTTCATTTCTGAACATTGGTCTAATCTCAGAAGCCGAATCCGTACTTGTTTTCTTCAGGTATTCAGTTTCGGGATAGTTTCATCATTGATCAGACCAATCATGCCGACAGTGACATGTAAGTCCCACAGTATTGAAATACTTACTCCAAAATGAGACTGCTATTTAGGAACATCAACATCCTCATTAGACTTCAATCAACCAAGGATGCTGTTTCAAAGAACAAAAAGTTATTTAGTTTACTTCTAGATTACGAATTTGCTCAATCGTAAAACACATCCATTTAAAAAATGTCACGTCTTTACCGATTTTCAACAAATATTCTTTCGCGTTCTGCAATTTTATTTCGCATCTACAAATAGAAGCAAATTTCAAAAGACGCCATTTTCTATTCTGAAAAATCAACAGGTTCCCTTTTAATTGAAAAGAAAAATACGCTCAACAGACCGTTAAAACCTTACCACACACAGCATTGACAGACACGGCCATTGTGCCTGTGGAGAGCCGATGTTTAAGAATTATGCAGTCTCAAAGAAGGTCTCAATGAAATCCATAATCATTTGTTCCACCATTGCTGTTGTGGATTATCTGGTCGCTCGAGCCCGGCTCCCAGGTCGCGCGCGCGGGGCCGAGGTACATCTGCGGCCTCCTCATGGCTAAACTCAGATCCTGCAGCCACGATCCAAACTTCAGTCTTGGCGATCTGGACGCGAGTTCGCCACGTGAACTTTCAAAATACACTACTCTAAGCACAAACATCTAAAAACGCCTCACAGTACAGCAAAGTACCCAACCACAACCAAGTCACCTTGCCTCGTTCGGGTATTTGCCCTAGATGCCCACTCACCCATACCCTAACCACCAACTTTCAAGTCCAGACGTAAAAGACCGAGCTGGCACTCCTGCAGTCCCCTATATAGTCTGTGGCGCGTCAGCACGAAGCCGCTCCTCCCTCTCGCAACTATTGGACACCGGAGGAGACGGGGGCGGGGCCGACTCCAGAGGCGAGAGAGCGGGAGCGCGCCCGGCGCTTCTTTTCGTCTGCGTCCCTACCGCGCGCCGTCGTGTTGGTGCGTGCCGTGCGCGTCGCCCGTCAGCCGCAGATCCACCTATTCTGAGGTACGCGCACGTCTCCAACTCGGCGCGCGGCCGTCGGTCGCTGCCTAGTCTGGCGGGTTATCCCTACGTGGCGCGGGAGTGGCGCCAGAATTCAAACTAACAGCTGTAGTTGGAGGCGATGCTTTCGCCTGTCCCGAGCCAAGTCCGCCCAGGACAGATTGGGAGACCCGGGGCGGGGAATGGACCAGAGTTTACACTACACGGAGGCCTCAGCTTAGAAGCAACTTGAGAAGCCTGGCTGGCTGGCTGGCGCCAGTGGGGAGTGGACGCCCAGCGGTCGTTGCGGAAGGTTCGGTAGGGCACTGGCCGCGGCACCCAGGAAAGAGAAATTGGCCGGCAGAAGTGCTTGGGGGAAAAATGGGCCAAAGCGGTGAGATTGGCCTTGGCTTTACAGCGAGAATAACTCGACTATCGGGAGGCCAGCCCTGCGTCGTAACAGGCGGCGCAGCCCGGAACCCTAGACGGGCAGCAAGGCCCAACAGGCGCACATCATACCCCTACTCCTGTTTATTGACACTTGTGCCAGGCACTGTTCCAGGCATTCTATAATCATCCCGTATAATTCTCACTGAGACAGACCACATTGCATTTGGCAGAAGAGGAAACAGGCCTACAGCTGTTAAGTAATTTGACTAAGTTAAGAAAAATGGAAAGCTTTGCTATTTTTAAAGTTATATATCCCCCACTTTCTACTTCTTCACACCCCTATTGCGGGGGAGCCGGGCGGTTTTGCCCTGCCCAGGTAGGTTTTGTCCGCTTGAGGAGAGCCGGGGAACCGAACCTGGGGCCTCCCGTGTGGTAAACGGGCCCTCTGCCAATTGAGCTACCTCCTGCCCCAGCTTTACTACTTTAATTTCTTTTACTAAACTAGTTATGAGTGCATGAGAAGAATTAATTTGCTTTACTTGATAGCACTTATTAATAATTAAAATAATTTATGTGTTTTATTGTCTGTCTCCCCTACTAAAATGTTTGCAGGGAAAACATCTGGTTTTATGCGCCACTGTTTCTCTTTGTTTAGAATAGTGTATGGGCCGAAGTAGGTTGTCAAATTACTGCTGGTTGAATAAATGAACAAATATATGCAGTGGCCTTTTAGAAAATTAGAATGAAGACGACAAAGGTAAAAGTGAAAAGCAAATTTCTGAAACAGGAACCAACAAGAAGTACATGAAATATTTACATCGCTGAGTATAATGTAGGTTGTTTATATTCCTTTGTAAAGTAAAATGTAAATTTGTATATTGCTTATAGTAAAAGAAATAAAATAGTACAAAAGGATATAAAAAGCAAAGTAAAAGTTCTTCCCATACCCGAGGAAACCTCCCCAATTCTACTTTCCAGTAGTAACCACTATTAACAGTTTTTGAAACTTTCTGTGCATATACAAATATATGTACATATATTTTTTTACTTCCAAATGGGATCTGCATACTCTTCTGCAACTTGTTTTTCCTCTTTATAAATAGCATAGATATCTTTCCATATCAGCACATATAGATGACTTTATTCTTGTTTACAAGCTGCACAGTATTTAGTTGGAATTATTTGTTTTATTAGTCTCCAAATTTTCACTGTTTTAAACAGTGCTGAAGTGAACTTTAGATGTGCTTGTGAGACTGTCTTCAATATCAACTTGTAGCAGTGGATTAAAGGTTATATGCATTTAAATTTGTGATAGATTTTGTTTGATTGTTCCCACCTTCTCTCAACCCCTACAAGAAGGTTGTAAGTTGTGATTTTATTTTGCAGTGTATTTTGCTAATTTAAAAACTATAGCTATGACAATTGTAGGATGACAGTTGTTACACAATTGAAATCGAGAGCTATTATTCTTTGTTATCTTTGAATCAATGTGTGCTGTGTTGAAGACCATCAAAATTATCTGGTCAAAAGGGATGTAAACAAATGATTCCCAACCCTGACTTATCAATTGAATTACCCAGAGAGCTGAAAAATATCAGATTTCTGGGCCTCAACCTGGAACTACTAAAGAAAAATCTTCGAATGTAGACCCAGGAATCAACATTTTTAGGCAATTATCTGGAGCAATGCTGTCCAAAAGGAATATAACATGAAACACAAATGTAAGCTACAGATGTAATTTTAAATTTGCTTGTAGCCACATTTACAAAAACTAAAAAGATTCAGATGATATTAATTTTACACATATATTATACTAATTATTTTACTTACCCCAATATAACCAATATATCTTTACGCCAATTAGATATTTTACATTTTTTTTTTTGTAGTCTTTGAAATCCAGTATATAACACTTATAGTACTTTTCAATTTGGGCTAGCCACATTTCAAGTGCTCAGTTGCCACATGACTGGTGGCTACTGTATTGGACATCACAGATGTAGGTGACTCATATACACATAAAAGTTAGAGAAGCACTCTTAGGGTAAGTTAATATATACCTGATACATATTCCAGTCTTTTAAAACTAACCTTCCATATTATGGTTTTTTTTTTTTTTGAGGTGGAATTTACAGAACATACAATTAACCATTTTAAAATGTACAATTAAGTGGCAGTTAGTGCATTCACAATGTTGTGTAAGCACCACCTCTCTTTAGTTTTATAAATTTTATCACCCCAGGAGAAAACTCAATACCTATTAAAATCACTCCTCATCTTCATGTCACCACTAATCTACTTTCTGTCTCTAATGAATTTCCCTATCCTGGATATTTCATACTAAGGGAATCATACAATATGTGACCTGTTTTTGTCTGGCTTTTTTTATTAAGTATGATTTTTTGAGATTCATCCAAGTTGTAGCATGTATCAGTACTTCATTAGTTTTTATGGCTGAATAATATTCCAGTTTATGTATATATCACAATTTGTTTATCCATTCATCTGTTGATGAACATTCAGATGGTTTCCATCTTTTGGTACTTATGAAAAATGCTGCTATAAACATTTGTGTACAAGTTTCTATATGGACATATGTTTTCATTTTCCTTAGGGATAAATGTACTTTGGAGTGAAATTGTGGGTCATATGAAGATTCCTGTTTCTCTACATCCTTGCCAACACTTGTTAATTTCCTTTTTTTTTTTTTTTTTTTTTAATTATAGCCTCTTATGGGTATCTCATAATTTGCCTTTCCTTAATGATCATTGGTGTTGGACATCTTTTCATGTGCTTGCTTACACATTTGTATACCTTCTTTGGAGAAATGTCTATTCAGATCCTTGCCCATTTTTTGTTTGTTTTTTTGTTGTTGGGTTGTAAGAGTTCTTTATTTTAATTTTTATTAATTTTATTGAAACATATTCATAAACCAAACAAGCCATCTAAAGTGTACACTCAGTGGCATTTGTTCTAATCACAGTTGTGCATTTATCACTTCAATAGAGCATTTTCATTACTCCAAAAAAGAAGAAAAGAAAAAAAGAACAAAAACTACCCTTTAGTAGTCACCTCTCAATCTCTCTATCCTTCTGCCATACATAACTGCTAATCTATTTCCATCTGTATAATTTTTTTGTATTTACATTTTGTATAGATTATCTCGTATTACCTTTTTTTTTTTTTTTAAGAGATACCTGGGATTGAACCCAGGACCACCAACATGGGAAGCAGGTGCTCAAGCACTGAGCTACATCTGCTCCCCCATATTACTTTTGACTCATAAAGAGCTAACAGAAGGAAAGTAAAATAAAATGAATCCAGAGCCTGATCATTGACAACATGGCCCTTCAGTGAACATGTGTGATGATTGTGAAGCTAGTACACAACTCTTTAAGGATGTGGATCTCTTTAAAGAACGGGAAAATGAAACAAGGGATAAAGCTATTTGTTATTGCTTCCATACCTTAAACACCAGTCAAACAAATGGCTACCATAAGAACAGAAGCGATTTAAGAAAAACCATGTGAAGGTCGGTACTGAAATTAAAAGTGTCCTTGAAGAATTCAGCATACTGAAAATAAGGTCTCATATTTTGTAACAAACTTCCAGATGAGATGATTTTAATTTTTTTTTTTTTTTTACAAAATGTTCATTGAGCTTTTGGTGTCCTTCGGAGTGGACTAATATGAAAACATAAAAGTCCTTGTCCCTCTTAAACAAGTTTATAGTTTAGTAAGATGTAGATTGTCCCCGAATATGGCCACCAAAAATCCTCTCATTCTTATATGTGCATCTGGGCCCTCCATTCAAGGGGTGGAGTCTGTTTTTCTACCTCTTGAGCCTGATCTGGATTTGTGATTTGACTTGATTTGTAGAATCTGGCGAAGTGATATTCTGAGTCAGGATCCAGGTCTTAAGAGAGCTTATATTTTCCACTTTCACATTGAAGGGGAGCTCAGCCATCGTTTAAGAAGAATTGGCTATTTTACTGGAGAAAGAGGCCATGGGGGGGGGGAGGGGTCCTGAAGAATGAAAGACCACAAAGAGAGAGAGGGCTCTGGGAGAAGAGATCCAAGGCAACGCAGGCAACAACCAGCACCAGGCCCTGGGTATATAAGTGAGGCCAACTTGAATTCTCTGGCCCCAGTTGAGCTGCTGCAGTTAGCACCTCATGAAGCAGAGGTAAGCCATCCCTGTTGAGCCCAGCCTGAATTCCTGACCCATAGAATCATGTGTGAATAAAATAGTTGTTTTAGGCCACTAAGGTTTGGGGTGATTTATTATGCAATAGTTGATAGCTAGTATGTAAAGGAAATAAAGCAGGGCCGGCTCGATAGCCCAGTGGATAGGGCGCCGGCATACCACATGGGAGGCCCTGGGTTTGGTTCCCGGGGACCTCTCCTAGCAGTTAGACCGCCTTGAGAATGGCAAGCCGCCATGGGCGGGCCAGAGCTGCCGTGGGCAGGGCAAGAAGCTGCCACGGACAGGGCAAGAGCCGCCACGGGCAGGGCAGGTCTCCCGCGAATGGAGCGCAGCCAGCCACCCGCGAACTGAAGCAAGAGCCGGCCGTGAATAGAAGCAGAAGCCGCCCACAAGCGGGGAAAAGCCGCGCCTGCGCAGTGACCAAGTCTCGGCGCGTCGCCGCAACGGGGGGAAGGGGGAGATATGTAATAAAATAAATAAATCTTTAAAAATAAAATAAAATAAAGGAAATAAAGCAGGCCCAATTGGTACACTAATGAGAATCATACAAGACAATATACAGTTAGTTCCATAGAAAGAATACAAAGAAATGGCTAGAGAGGTTGGAGGAGGAAGATGGTTTCAGGCTAGGCTAAGTTGAGAAAGTTTCAATGAGGAGGGGTGCTATTTAACTTAGGCCTAGATAGAGAGGATGAGGGATAGAAAGGAAGTATTCTATTTAGAAAGAAGAGAGTGAGTGTCCCAGGAAGACTTCCTTGATCCCTGTATTCTGGTTAGCAGTCTTTCCTTTGGGTTTCCATAACAATGCTACCATAGAGAACTATTTTATAATGATCTTTTTCTGTTACCCCTAGTAGACTATAAGCTCCTTGAGGTTAGAAAATTTGCCTTATTAATCTTTGTAACCCCAGTAATGAGCTCATAGTAAGCACTTAATGTCCACTGAATAAATGGATTAATGAATGAAGTATAACAGTACATGTACATTTTTACCGTCTTTCAAAGCACTTTAACAGAGAAACCTTCCCTGACTTCTCAGATGCCAGACAAGGTGAGACCTTACTATTTCACACTTTCATAGTACCATATACTTTCCCCCCTCAATGGCATGCTCATCTGTCTTAGTTTGCCACAGGACTGCCAACACAAAGTACCAGAAATGGGTTGGCTTTTATAATGGGAGTTTTATTTGGGGTGAAAGCTTACAGTTCTGAGGCCATGAAATGTCCAAATCAGGGCACCATCAGAGATGCTTCCTCTCCAAAGTCAGGTACTGGTGATCCTGGCATCCTACCTTGTTGTAGGTAGGCATATAGCAGAGCTTGTCTCCTCAGCCTTGACCTGCTTCTTGGGCCTAGCCCCTTAGGGGCCTCTTTCCATGCATCTGTGCTCTGCTGATTCCAGATTTTGGACCTCCCTAAGCCTCTCTGGGCTTTTCTATCTTTCTGCAGCTGTAGGAGCACCTGGAGACCTCACTCACATGGGTGAGTCAAAATGGCAGGGTTCCCCTTTCTTGTGTGCTCTTTTCTGTGTCTCCATTTATATAAGGCCCAGCAAGAGGGCGGAGACCTGACCTTAGTCACACCTCACTGATGTGGTCCAATCAAAATCAGTCTAATCAGATGATCTAATCAAAGTCCCTTCATTGAGTCTAATACAGTCAAAGGGTCTCATACCCACAAGAATGGATTAGTTCAAAAATCTCTTTCTGGGATTTATCAAATTCAAACTGTCACATTTTTCCAATGGTAATATATTAGATTGCAACTACAACTAGAGCATGACCTGCACCTATCTTAGTCATGATTCCATCCCCATTACCTAGGTCAGTGCCTGGCATATAGTAGATCCTCAGCAAACGTGGTGAATAAATGTATAACTAGCTTGATTGGATTATAAGATAATGAGAAATAAGGCTGCTGCTAGATGACAGTCTTAAAACATGGTTGTGCCAGACTTTCAGGCTTCATTCTTTAGATTAATATTAATAGTTTATAAATTATTTTGATCACATACTACATGTAATGGGTTGAATTGCATCCCTTAAAACGTATGCCCCCCCCATTTTTAAAAAAGACTTATTTATTTACTATATTTTTCTTTATCCCCCCTCCCCCATATGGTTCTCTCATCTGCTAATTGTTTGCTTGCCTTCTCCAGGAGGCGCCAGGAACTGAACCCAGGACCCTCCCACATGAGAGCCAAGTGCCCAACAGCCTGAACCACATCCACTCCCTGCTGGCTGTGGTGTCTGGTATGTCCCTTTGGAATCTCAGAATATAACTCAGAATTTGGAATAAGGGTCTTTGCAGATGTAATTAAGGTAATTAAGGTTTCTTGAGTTAAGATCATCCTGGATTAGAATGAGCTCTAAATCCAATAGGGGGGGC
>PVKH010022807.1:0-14011 GCA_004027955.1 Chaetophractus vellerosus
GCCTTCCTATCCCTTCAAAATGGTTGTTTTCCAATGCTCTTCTTTCTAATTTTACCACTTATATATATACCCCTATAAGCTGTTTGGTTTCACTTTCGTTGAGCTTTACAAACACCACTCCATCTTGTGTATAGTCTTTTGTGACTTGATTTCTTAGCTCACTCTTTATTTGAAATTAATCCATGTCGATGTATGTTCCTTAATTAATTTTCATTGCTCTAAGGAATCCCAATATAAGAGTAGACCACAATTTATTCATTTGCTTTACTATTGATTGACAGATATTTGGGTTATTTCAAATTATTTGCTCTAATAAAAATTGCTGTTATGGGCATGTTCATGCATATTTCCTGATTTATTTATGAAAGTTTCTTTAGGGTGTAAAACCAAGAGTAAAACTGCTAGGTCATAGGCTATGAGTATTTTCAACATTACTAGGCAAAGCCAAATTGTTTCCTAAAATGGTCATATCAATTTATACTTCCATTGTTCCATATTCTCACCAACACTTGGGTTTGGACAACTTTTGTTGTTGTTGCTGTTGCTGCTAATTTGTGTGTGTGTGTATGAAATTTTACCTCATTTTGGTGTCAATTTTCATTTCCTAGTTACTAATGAAGGTAGGCTTTATATTTTTTAATAGGCATATAGGTCATTCCTGTTTCCTCCTCTAATATATGCCTGTACCTGCATTTTGCCCACTTTTTAACTTGGACTATCTGTCCTGTTCTTATTGATTTGTAGTTTTTTACACATCCTAGATACCAAATATCCCCTGTCATTGTGTGACTTGTCCTAAAGTTCCTAAATTTAATGGTGTGTTTTGATGATCCGAAGTTCCTAATTTTAATACAGTCACATTTATCTGTTTTTTTCTTTATAATTTGCATTTCTGGTGTTTTGTTTAAGGAATATTTATCTATCCAGAATAAATATATTCTGCTATTTTAAAAATAAAATTATACATTTTTTTCCTTTAACATTTGAGTCTTTAATTTATGTGAATTTTGTGTGAGTGTGTAGCATGAGCTGGAATCTTATTTCATTTTTTTCTTATGAATAACTAAATGAACCAGTACCATTTATTGAAAAGTCAAATCTTTCCTTACTCATCTACAATGATAGCTCTGTCATATATCAAGCTTCTATTTTATTTTATTTTATTTTATTTTATTTTGTTTTGTTTTGTTTTGTTTTGTTTTGTTTTGTTTTGTTTGTCTGAGGTACCAGGGGTAGGGGATTGAACCTGGGACATCATTTATGTGGGAAGCCAACGCTCAACCACTGAGCCACATCAGCTTCCCTGAGTTGGTTTTCTCATTTGTTTTGCTTGTTGCTTATTTTTGTTGTTCTTTAGGAGGCACTAGGAACCAAACCCGGGACCTCTCATGTGGGAAGCAGGTGCTCAACTGCTTGAGCCACATCCGCTTCCCCAGCTTCTATATTTTGATGAGTTTATTTGAGGCTCTCTTTTTCATTTCACTGAGCTATATGTCTATCTCTGCACCAATAGCATGCTTTCTTAATTATTAGAGCTTTAAATTACGGATAGATATCTGGTAGGGAGAGTCCTTTCAGTATAGTTCTTCAAGAATGTCTTTGGTACAAGTAGCCTCATCAGTTTCCTGTAAGATTGACATGATCTGTTTCTTGAGTGTATAATCTGTTTCTTCAGTGTTTGATAGAACTTGCTTGTAAAATGTCTTGACCTGGTGATTTATTTTGTGAGATTATTTTAACCCCTTACTCATTTTCTTTAATAGTAAATTTGAAGTTTTTCTAAGTCAGTTGATTATATTTCTCCAATAATTTGTGCATTTTACCTAACTCCTCAAATTTATTGGCATGAAACATTTAACAATATTCTCCTAAATTCTTTTTTTAGCTGGGATGCTTTCTTCTTATGCCAATATGTTCCCTATTCTATTTGTATTATCATTTATTTGTGTGTTATATCTTCTTTGGACCAATCGTGCCAAAAGTGGGTCAATAATTAGACTTTTAGAAGGCCAATTTTTTACTTTTTTTTAAAAAAAATCCTATTTGTAGCTTTGTTTTCTATTTCATTAACTGAACATTTTCCATGCAATGTTACATTTATTTCCAATATTGCCCTAACCCTTTAGCAAAGAACTTCATATATGAGAACACAGTTTACTGGTCTATCTTTTGGGGCTGAAGGACCAGAGGGGCAGGGTGGAGGAATCTCATCCCATGCCCTTCTTGACTTTAGTAGAGAAGGCCAATTGGGAAGAAAGTGGCTTTGGATCCCAGAGGGTGGTATGTGTTATTAGGAATACCCATAACCTCACAGGAAAAGTCTGAACAAGACACATCCCTGACAGTCCTAGTCACATCACAGCACCACACACTTGATAATCACACCTTTCCTTCTTGCTTCTGTCAACTGCATGCTGGTGAATTTCCTAATATTCTATTCCACACTTGGGTGAGAGGGATACCCTTTCCCACTGATTTAATATTTTGAGTGGATGGGGTATTTGTGAGGGAAGACAAGGAGATCAGGCTGTAGAGGATGTAATCGACCCTTGAAATAAATATATTCTTTTTTTTTTTAAAGATTTATTTTTTATTTATTACATATCCCCCCCCCTTCTGCTTGCTCTTGCTGTGTGTCCATTCTTCTGTGTTTTTCTATGTCCGCTTCTTGTCTCCCCCCGTCTTTGCGGCGACGCACCGAGTCGGCCCTCCCGGGGGGCGGATTGCTCCGTTCGAGGGTGGCTCCATTCCGCTTTCACGGGAGGCTCCGCTCCATGTTTTGCAGGCGGCAGTCCTCCATGTTTTTTGCAGGCTGCCAGCTTCCACGGTTTTGCAGGAGGCAGCTCCGCTTTTCACGGGTGACTTTGCCATGCCCGTGGGGGCTCTGCCCTGCCCATGGTGGCTTTTTGCCTTGCCCACGGCGGCTCTGCCCCGCCCACGGCGGCTTGCCTTTCTCAAGGCCGTCTGCCCCCTCCGAGAGGTCCCCGGGAACCAAACCCGGGGCCTCCCATGTGGTACCCCAGCGCGCTCTTTATCCACTGAGCTATCTAGCCGGGCCAATATATTCTTGATCATGAAATAAAATGAGAGAATAGAAAAGGGAAGAAATATTGGCAATTATTTACCGTTTATGTGATAGTTTATAATTTTCTTTTTAAGGCATCCTAGCAAACAAACCTTCCTTTGATCTTCTAACAACCCCAATCTCAGTAAATTGGGCAGGGCAGGTATTCTGGAGGATAGACACCAAGAAGCAAGTGTTTCCTTGGGAAAGGAAGTCACCAGCTTGACTGAAGTCAGCTTTGATAATGATAGAGCTGATAATAGATTTTTAAAAACTTTTTGCTGAATTCTTGTGATGCATAGTGTCCAGAATATATTTTGAGATGAACTTAATTAAGAGTTTGGTTGTTTCTATTGGCATGACCTTCCTGAAAGTTGTTGTTATTATTCATATTGACTTGTTTTTCAAGGCCTAAGATATATTATACAAATTTTACTTATCTTATGACTCTAGTGAGGCACTTCCTAGCATATGCCTTTGAATTTGTTAACTAAAGACATATCTTTCTATCTCTCATATCCACGAAAGCTGGTATTAAAGACAAAATAAATACACTTCAGGAAAGATAACATTTTCCACAACAAATGTGAGAGCAAAGAAACTGCTGACATGTTTATTAGCAATGGATAAAGTGAACGTTTCAGTTTGGCCCAGCACCCAGAAAATGCAGATGTGTATCCAGATGCAAACCTCTAGAGTCTGCAAAATAAAATTTGTATTGGACTTTTTACAAGATTTCTGGCACTTCCTGCTTGACAAGAAGTACCCCTGGAGAGCTACCTATCTCATGATACTTTGGCAGCTTTTCTCCAGCTCTGGTCAGAGCCAAAAAGTACATAGGGGCACAAAAGAAAGAAGAGAGAGAGGGAGGAAGAGAGAGAGAAGGAGGGAGGGAGGGAGAGAAAGGAAGGATGGAAGGAAGGAAGGCATAAAGGAAGGGAGAAATCTAAATGAGAAGTTTACTAACCTTTTTTTTTTACCTTCAAAAAAAAAAGTGGATTTGGCTTAGAATCTGGAATGCCTGGATCATCTTCCTGCATCCTAAATTATTTTTACTAGATGTGAAAAAATGGAGGATTCCTTAACCCTTAAACATATATATATATATATATATAAATGTATAAGGCCTTAGTTTAATTCCTTGATTGTCTTTTTTTTTCTCAGTAGGAAAGTATTTGACTGAAGTATGAGCAAATCTCAGCATGTAGTGACATTTTAAACGTATGGGTTAATCCCAACCAGAAAGTCAGGCTCAACATAGGAATTTGTGATTTTTAATATTTATTGAGAATCAAAAATACATTAGTGTCCAAAAACTAAGAATTTGACTTTGTACCTATTGTGAAGGTATATGATCATTAAGTTAATTAAGGTCTTGATTAAAGCATCTTTCTGTCTATTTAATCAGTCAGATTTTAAAAAGCAAATTAAGTGGGAGAAAATTGTTTTGAGATTTTCAATCGTTTGCTTTTGTAATGTTGAGATTGTTTTTACAAACTTGTTTGGAACTCAAAAGGCTTTGAAAGTTGCAATGGCATTTAATCCATGAATCTAAAAAATCATATACTGATTTGATCATAACTGGCCATTGCTATTCTCTCCTTGGGGCCAGAAGAATGTGTGGATGTGGGTGAGTTGCTCAAAGAACTGAGTTTTTTGGAGGCAGCAAATTCAAATACCAAGCATCCAGTGCAGACCTAGCTCACAAAAAGAAATTAGGACAAAAAAAGTAGACATATAAAATAATGGAATTACAGCTGTTCAAGCAACAATTACAGACTGAAAATGTTACTCAGATATTGAGAATGCAATCCATGTGGTGCCTTTTCTAGTGCTCTTGATTTCATACCCTTAAAATTTGTTCTGAAAACATCTAGGTTAAAAAGTCATCAACATGGATGAAATTTGACACACCACGTTGAATTAATGTCCATGTATACAAGACTCTAGCACAATATGAATGCACAAATATATATCCAGGAATGTTTCAAAGCAGAATATTTTAAATATTTCTTTCTACAGACAAAATGTAATATTTTTAAGAATTTTCATTACAAATAAATATAGTGATTGTGAAAAAGTGCATATGTTTTGTTAAATTTATCAAACCTAGTATTTAATGAGAGCCACTCAAGACCATATTTAGGACCCCAAACTGTGTTACCCTGCTTGATCATTTACCTTGTTCACCAGATGTGTTTCTAAATGCTTTTGATTGTTGCTTACATTCATGTGCACTTTTATAAAGTATAGATTTGCACCACTGAGTAGATAACCAAAGAATGCTTTAGAGGCCATTATGGCAATATGAATGGGGTAGTCCCCGAAATTGTTTGGTCTGAGAAACAGCAATGTCGTTGGAATAAATTTGTGGTTTTCTGAAGCAACTGCTCTCTTAAAATATAAATTAAGCATATTTCCTTCAAACATGCCAAACTTTATACATTTAGACCAGTTGTTTTCAAACTTCAATGTGTAGAGAGTCATTTAGGAATTTTATCAAAATAAATATTCACATTCCCTGGGATCTAAGTCCCAAATAATTCATTGAGTCTGGGGTAGGGATCAGGAGTTTGTATTTTTTAACAAGCTCACCAAGGAATTCTGATACACATAATTAACAGACCATTTTCTAAGAAACACTGATCTGGAGACATTACTACATAGCCATATAATATACACCCAGGAATGTAACTTTACTACCTCAGGTTTTCTTTTCTTAGTCTATCTTGACATAACTTACTACCATGTTTTGGCTCTCACAGTTGTTTTCAGTTTCACCCCTAGTATGATAGCTTAACTTCTCACTCTGACTTTTAGCCAGTTAATTCTTACAGAATTACAGATGAAATTGCTCAGATTCAGAATTGTAATCTCTCCACAGGCACCAAGACTATAGGCTGATAGCTTTGTCTGTGCCTAGATTTTTTCAGCAGTCCTTGGGAAGGAAGCATGGTTTTATGTGGACACCAAAATATACAGGACAAGGTCCCAGCTTTGAGGGCATTTTATTCTAGAGAGGAGGAAAAAGGTACATGCGAGTAACTGAAACTTGATATAACATAAGAGTCAAATGAACAGCAGAATATAATTTCTTAAATCATGTTCTTGTCCCCTGAGATTTTAATAGATGTTATAAGTAAAAAGGATTTCATGTCAAAAAGTTTGAGAAATGCTGAGTTAAACTTAAATAGTTTATTATGAACTAATCTAAATCTTCAACATGCTAATTATACATTATCATTGTACATAGGGATTATACTGTAGAGTTTTCTAATCATACTTGATGTTGAAGATTTTTATAGCTTGACTAGTACAGTTTACCTGGACAGCAGTGTAGCATACATCAAAGTTTGGGAGATTATGGTTCAGGCAAATGTGTGAGCATTCTAAGGAAGGTGAAATCATTCCCAGACAGGGTGTTCAGGGAAGAGCTCATGTAGATGTTGGCATTGGGGCAATGCCCAGTGATTATTAGCCATCATCCCTTAACAAGGATAATATATTCATGAAGAAAAGGGGGCTAAATACAGAGTTATGCTGTAAGTAGTCATCTTTGATGTGAGAAAAAGCTTTGAATTCTCAACTTGGAGATCATTCATCTTTGAATCTTTGAGACAACAGTGGGTGGAGAAATAGATGGGTAGAAACCAAATGTCGCAGGATTGAGAATGAAGAATTAATGAGGAAGTAGATTCCTAAATAAAGATTTGTAAGAGAAGATGGCAAGTTGATGTGAGTAAAAGAGTAGAATGAGGGAAGTTTTTTGTTTTGTTTTGTTTTGTTTTTTACTGTGGAGAGGACTGAGTATTTTCATATCCTAATGTGGAATTAATTTAACAGCATATTTAGAGCTTGTTTCTTAATTGCAGAGTTCTGACTCAAGATAACAACAAGGTTGTTATCTTAGTTTCCCAGGGCCAACATAACAAAGTACCACCAACTGGATTGCATAAAACAACATAAATTTATTGTCTCACAGTTAGAAGTTAGAAGTTCAAAATCAAGGTGTCAGAAGACCCTGCTTCCACTGAAGTCAGTAGGAAATAATCTGTTCCATGCTTCTCTCCTGGCTTCTGGCTGTGGCTAACAGTCCTTGGCATTCCTTTGGTTGTGGCATAACTCAGTCTCTGCCTCTGTTGTCACATGTCCATCTTCTCTCCCTCTCTTCACGTGGTGTTTCCCCCTCACTCCTACCTGTACACATGTCTGTCTGGTTCATCTCTCCCCATCTTATTAGGATACCAGTCAAATTGGATTAAGGGCCCATCTTACCCCAGCATCTCATTTTAACTTTCCTAATTCCATTTGTAACAATCCTACTGTGGATAGGACTTCAAAATAACTTGTAGGGGGACACAATTCAACCCATAAAAGTCACTCGTCTGTTCATCAATATTTGCTGAGTCCACACTCACTGTGCATTAGCTCTGGGGGTTCTGTGAATATAGAAATGATTGACTTAATCTCTGTTCTTGAGTCATGCTAATAAGAAAAGCCTAAATGCGCAGCTATATTGGCTGAGCTGGAATCTGATATGGTAATGAAATCTTGGTAAAAATAAAGGATCTAGCCACAGATTTAGGAAAATGAAGATGATGTCTGTCTCTTCCTTTGCTCTAATTCCATAATCTTATCAGACTCAGATCAATAAATCAAATAAGACTAACGAAAGGCAATTTCCCACTAAAATTCGTTTTTATTATTCACAGATAAAATTCATTCTAAAAAGAAGTCATTGACCTCTTTCTCCATTTACTAGACTAAAAACAGACAAGAAAAACCTTTTTGAACCCTAAATGCTCACCTCTGCACTCATCTTCTAACAATTATTTGCCTGTTGTTCCTAAAGCACTACTTACCACATTTTGCATTAATGGTAGTTGGAAGAAGTAGCATGAGATTAAAATGCAAAAGGGGACCAAGAAATAAAGATACTTTAAAAAATGCGAGAGGAACCTGACTTACCTATATCCAGATTTATAATAAAGACATAGTAATTATGATAATGTGGTTTTTGGCACAGGGGCAAACAAATAGATCAATGCAATAGAATAAAAAGACCCAGAAACAGCTCCACTCATAGATTGACACCTGATATGTGACAAAGGTGGTGTGAGAGTTTAGTGGGAGAAAGAAATTTTCAATAAATGATGCTAGGATAATTGGATATCCATGTGGTAAAAGTGGACTTCTACATCAGACCATATATAAAAATAAATTCTAGGTAAGAATAAAGCCTACATTTGAAGGTAAAAACTACAAAGATTTTAAAAGATAATAAATGGGAATAGCTTCAGGATGGAGAATTTCTTAAAATAACCATAAAGAAAAGGTTGATAAATTTAACTAAGATTAAATACTTCTGTTCCAAAAACACCATAATCTTATTAGTAATCAGTAATAAAATGAAATACATTTATACTCCACTAGATTTGAAAGGACAAATATGACAAAGCGAAGTGTTGGTCAGTTTATGGAGCAGTAGAAAATCCCATGTGGGGTTGGTGGGAGGGAAAAGCATACAGATTCTATAGAAAACAAGTTGACATTATCTATGAAATTTGAAGACACATGTTATAACCCAGCAATTTTATAATTATATCATCTAGAAAAGTGATTCTCAAACTTTTTGGTCTAAAAACCACTTTTCACTCTTAAAAATTATTGAGATCCCAAAGAGCTTTTGTTAATGTGTTAAAATATATTTACTGTATTTGAAATTAAAACAGAAAAAATTAAAATGTATATTTATTAATTCATTCTAAAATGACAGTATCTTATTGAAATAATAGAAAAAATAATATGAAAATATGAATAATTTTTTAATCAAAATAGTTATAATTTCCAAACCAAGAAAACTTAGGGAGAAAAGTGGCATTGTTTACATACAAATTTGTGAATCTCTTCAATGTCTGGCTTACCTGAAGACAGCTGGATTTTCGTAAAAGCTTCTGCATTGAGTCTGGTGCAGTATCACTCCTGATTTAGCCTTTGGGGGAAGCACCACTGTACATTCATGAGAAAATGAAAGTGAAAGGGAAAATAAAGTCTTACCATTATGAGAAGAGTTTTGACATCATACACGGCCTGAAAGGGTCTTATGGACCCTTAAAAGACCCTGGATCACCCTTTGAGACCTGCTGCCATTGAGAAACTCGTGTACCAGGATGCAAGTATAACAACGTTCATAGCAGCATAGTCACAGTAGCCCCAAATTATAAACAATCCATATGCCCATAGAGAGTGGAATCGATAAACTTTGCTCTGTCCTAACAGTGGGATGCTAATCAGCAGTGGAAATGAACTAACTCCAGCTACTTGACCAACACGGATGAGCATTCACAAATATAAGTTGCACAAATGAAGCAACAATAAAAGAATATATACAGATCTATTCCATTCATATGAAGTTCAAAACAGGAAAAACTGAACCATATTGTTAAATAACACATATATTCATGGCAAATTTGTTAGGAAAATCTAAGCAATTAATATCACAAAAATCCAGACAATGGTTACCCACAAGAGATGGGTTATGATGAGGGAAGAGCATATAGGACTCCTTTGGATGCCAGGAATATTCAATTTCTTGACCTGACTAGTGGTTACATAGGTGTTTGTAATTATTTAATTATGTTAAACTATAGATGTCGGATTTGTTCACTTTGTTTTATTTGTTCCATATTCTACAATTTTAAAAAAGTAAAAGCTAAAACACACTACAAATGCAACGTATTAATAATAAGGTGGTATATGGGAACTCTATTTTATGCATGTTTTTTCTGTAAACCTACAATTTTTCTAACAAAAAAAAATGTTGCAAACTAAAAAAATTTAAATGAAAGAGGGAAGTTGGAAAATTTCTCTGGATGTCATGTACACACCGAGACACACGGTTGTTGCTATTATCTATTGCTGTGTTATATGCCACTCCAAACTTAGCTTAAAACAACCTAATTTGATTATTTTTATGCTTCTGTGGGTTGATCTGGCTTGATTAAGAGTGCTCCTTCACTCACAGCTGCGGGTCCTTTTCTGGGAAGGCTGTTACTTCTGGGGTTGGTCAGGCACCTGTCTTTCTCCATGTGGTCTCTCTATGGCAGGGTAGCTAGACCTCTTTACATTATGGCTCAGGGCTCCAAGAGCATGCATTTTGAGGTGACAAGCCCTAATGTCCAACTGTTTATCAAGCCTCTGCTTGCATCATGTCTCATTGGCTAAAGCAATGGCCCCAAAATCAATGTGGGTGGAGCCTACATAAGGAGGGAATACCAGGAGGCATGGTTCATTGGAGGCCACCAATATAACAGTCTACCACAATTGTGTGTGCACACAATGATATACATATCCACACAGATGTATAGACATATGGAATTTGTAAAGATATGTTTATCTGTTAAAACAAAGAGTCTGGGATGGTTTAAGGCAGGTCCTATCTGAAGGTAGGGGGAGGGTTCAAATGATTACTATGTCGCACCCAAACTTAAGTTTCTGACATTTATTATGTGAGTCACAGATTTCTCCTTTGCACAATCACTGCCTTCACAATTCTCTGTAGCCCTAGTTAATTTGACTAAAGTAACCAGTAAACAAATTGGGTGTTAAAAGAAAAAAAGAAGAAACAAAACTAGTGTTGATAATCTGCCATTCCATCTGCACATCCACATGGCTGTGGCCATATGCATATAATTAGAAAGCACAGCCATCAGCAATGCCGTATAGGTTTCTAGGCTCCACCAGTAATTAATAACAACTTCATGTGACTTTATTCAGCCAGAAAATCTTTATGATGGTGACACAATAATGACTTCTACCTACCTGGAAGATAATAAACATCAAATAGGAACAAATCAACTTTTGGCCCAGTTGCACACATACATGAACATGTCTTGTGGGTGTTGTCCTTGAGTCCCTGGCTCTTGAGTGGGCCACATGAGAGTCTGTGATAAACAAGGCAGGCAGAGAAGGAAACTTGAAATGGAAGACTCTGCCAAGAAGCATGCTGATCAAATTATATATATATATATATATATATATATATATATATACATATGCAATTTGACTACAAGCCTGCTCTAGTCCAGCATTTCTTTTAACCAATTATATGGTAGTTGTTTCTTTGGGGGGGGTTGTTTTGTTTTGTTTTTGGTGGTGGGTAATCCATTGGTCCATAAGCTCCTGGAGGGGAGAGATCAGGTCATACTTTTCCTTTGCAATTCCCTCTAGAGCCCTGAATTCAATAGTGCACTGTGCCCAGTGGGTACTTGATCACATTTGTTGATGACCTGGCAGGCTCAAAGATCAAGATCCAGAGGCATTAGGAGCATGTTTAGCCAGATATTTTTGGATTTTGAAAGAGATCTTGTTTTGAATTTGAATTGGTTCCACTATTCTCCTTTATTCCAAATGTTCCTATATCTCTCATAGAAATCCTGCATAACAAAGTACATATTTATAAAGAATTCTGCTCAGCTTACTACCTCTTAATATATGGCAGAACCTCATACTCAGACTCCTTCTCCAAGTCCCCAAGAAACATCCACAACAAACTGGAGCAAGTCAGTCCATATCATGATGCTAATTTTCTATAAGCCTGGATAAGACAAACCTTCTCCTTGGCTTCCTGAAAACTTCTAGAATGTATTCTTCCAGAGCACGTTCTTTTCTTGTTGCTTTCTTTTCTGGTCGAATGCATTGACTAACACATGTGTACCAACATATTTAAAACCATCAAATGTGACACCTAATTTCACTTTTTCCTCATAATTCCTTTCCCTAAAGGGAGCTTCAATTAATATCTCATTTCCTGGCACATGACTGTCTTAAAGTGCATCACATTTCCCTGCCCCTTTCTCTCTTGCTCTCTCTCCCTCTTTTACGATTTTTTAAAAAAGAGAAATAGGATAATGAGCCTGAAAACCTTTGCCCTTTCTTTCTTAATCTGGACTAAATATTTTCAGGTTGAATAAGACCCTTCTACGGCATACTTCCAGCTATACTTTTCTCCCGAAGACTGAATTTTGGGTCAAGAGTGCTGAAGGATGAATTTCATGTTAAATATTTCTCCTCTTGAGTCTAACACTTTTTTCATTAAATTCCAGGTCTTGTGGTTCTGGCTAAGATGAACCACTGTAGGGTTTGGGTTTCATTATTTCAAAAAATGTTTTAATGTAGCCTTGATAAAAAACATGAACATAACTTCTGAGGCTTGAGACAATGGAGTCCAGCACAATTTTACAATAGTGACAGGATTTCTATTATTCTGCCAGGAGTATTACCATGGCAACCATGCTAATCCTGCTGTGTTAATGTAGGGCATGATGACAGCTATTTGGGTGGTTATTGTTTTATATAATATGACCGCAGCTCAATGATAAATTGAGTACTCTTGCTTACCAAAGTGATGGCTCTGGCAGTTAGGAGAGGAATGTTATTTGGTCATATATTCTCATAGGTGGCCTGCAAACTCTTCAACTGATAGGAAATTACCACAAAGATGCCCTCCATCCTCATGTTCTTCTGTCAGGACCTACCTGACCTGACGACCACATGCAGGGGATTCTCCCTTCTCTAAGGTCAGGAGAGCCTTCACTGGCCAAGGAAATACTGAATAATTCCTTCCCCAGCATAAGAACTACCCTCACTCAAAGTTCCTTTTAACCACCTTCATTTTTAAGGTTATTAAAGCTGCCACTTTCTTCCCAGAATATTTAGATGCTTGAGAGAAGTTTGTTTCCAAAAGCCCAAAGGTCAAAAGGTCAAAGCACACACTAGTCTTAGGAGGCAAAAAAAGAGTTTGCTTGGAATACAGGAGATCCTCTAGGGCATCTCCTAGTACTACCATGCCTTGTAATTAAAGTCAATGGGAAATTGCATCAATCCAATCCAGGCAGGACTAACAATGGCCCAGAATCTTCAGGAATGAAAGTTTGGGTCACTCCACCAGGCAAAAATCCACAGCCAGCTGAGGTGCTTGCTGCAGGTTAAGGAAACATGGAATGGGTAGTGGAAGAAAGTAGTGATAAATACAGACTTCGACCACATGACCAGTTACAGAAATGAGGACTGTAATGGTCATGAATATTTCTTTCTTGTTCTGAGTATGTTAGTATAAGTACATAAAATGAATATCTTTTTTTTCTTCCTTATCCTTTCTCCTTATCCTATGGCATGAATTGTACTGGTTTCATGTCATAATATTTAAGGATGTCAATTTTAAGAGTGAATATTATGCAAGGACTTGCACACTATTCTGGAGGGATTTAGTGCATTTCTGGTTGTAGGCAGGGCAGTTAAGTATTTTAGGCAAGAAAAAAATATGTCTATTATTGCTTTTATTTAGAGACTAAGTATGGTTTAAGGTGATGTGTATGGCTGCCAAGTTGACAAGGAATGGACTGTGATGATTATGTTAAGATGTCAACTCAGCCAGGTAATGGTTCATTTGTTTAGACCAGTTGTTTGGTCAAGAAAGAACTGGGCTAATTGTAATACAAGGACATTTCATGGACTTTAATCACCAGTGAGTTGATTGCATAGATGGTTGGTTATATCTACAATCAACTGAGGAGATTTCCGTCAGCAATGGGCAACTGTCTCATCCAATCAGCTGAAGGCCCTAAAAAGGAGAATTGATTTCAGCATTCAGAGAGAAAATCCCTGGCTCTACTCCAGATAGCCAGCGTCTCCTGGGGAATTCATAAGGATCTTCATCTGAGTCCCTGGCTTACAGTCTGCCTTACAGAATTTGGGCTTGTGCACCCCCAAGTTTGCATGAGACAATTTTATAAAACCACATGCTATTTACAGATATCTCCTGTCAGTTGTGTTTCTCTAGAGAACCCTGACTAATACAGCTGGATATAGACTTCTTAGTAATTTTATTTATTTATTTATTTATTTATTTATTTATTTATTTATTTATTTATTTATTTATTTATTTAT
>PVKH010022808.1:0-14012 GCA_004027955.1 Chaetophractus vellerosus
AAATAACAATGTTTAAGGGAAAGAAAGACACAATAAGTGAGATTATAAATTCAAAAGAGGCACACAACAGCAGATTGGAAATCATGGAAGAAAGAATCAGCAACATAGAGGAAAGAACAACTGAATCTGTAAAGAGAAGAACAGAAAGAAAAGAATTTTAAAAATTGAGCAGGGACTCAGGGAGTAGATGGATGGCACAAAACACACCAAAATACTTGTTGTGGGAGTTCCAGAAAAAGAAGAGAAGAGAAAAGAGGCAGAAAGAGTATTTGAGTAAATAATGGCCAAAAATGCCCTCCAACTCTCATGAAAGACATGAATGTATGTGTTCAGGAAACACAGCGTACTCCAATTAGAATAAATCCAAATAGACCTACCTGATGACACAGAATATTCAGAATGCCAAATGCCAAATATAAAAAGAAAATTTTGAAAGCAGCTAGGGAAAAGCAAAATATCACATACAAAGGACATCCAATAAGATAGTGTGGATTTCTGTTCAGAAACCATGAAGGAGAGATGGCACTGGTATGATATAATTAAGGTACTGAAAGAGAAAAATTGCCAGCCAAGAATTCTTTATCTGGCAAAACTGTCCTTCAAATATCACTGAAAGTTTAAAATATTCTTAAACAGAAACTTTAAAAGTTCATAAAAAAAGAATCCAGCTCTGCAGGAACCACTAAAGGGAGTTCTGCAGCCAGAAAAGACAAGAGAGAGAGGTTTGGAAGAGTGTGAAGAAGTGAAGACTATCAGAAAGGGTAACCCAAATGGTAAAAAGACAGACAAAATTAAGATATAAGAAAGCTGTATTAGTCAGCCAAAGGGGTGCTGATGCAAAATACCAGAAATTGGTTGGGTTTTATAAAGCGTATTTCTTTGGGGTAGAAGCTTACAGTTACCAGACGATAAAGCGTAAGTTTCTTCCCTCACCAAAGTCTACTGCCACGTTGGAGCAAGATGGCTGCCGATGTCTGCCAGGATTCAGGCTTCCTGAGTTCCTCTCTTTCTGGGGCTCATTTCTCTCTGGGCTCAGCTGCTCTGCTTTCTCCACAAGGCCAGCTGTAGACTATCAGGTGAAGGGCTGTCTCTCTCCCCGTGGCCTCTGCCTGTGTCTAATAGAGACATCTCTCCGTCCTCACGTATCTGCTTCTCTGTGTGTTTACTTCCCAGGCTCCAGCTCAAAACTCAAAACTCCCTTCTCTGCCGTGAGGTTTCTCTGTAAGTCCCTGCCCAACAAAGCGGCAGAGACTCAATATCCTACTGATATGGCCCAATCAAAGCCTCAATCATTATTTAATCAAGTGAAAATGAAACCTCTGAATCCAATATAATCTAATATGCCCAGAGGAAAAGAGCAATGTACAAATATAATCTAATATCTCTTTTTGGAATTCATAAACAATATCAAACTGCTACAAAAGCCAAAGGATAAAATAGTTGAAGTAAGTAATACTTTTACAGTAATAACATTGAATGTTAATGGATTAAACTCCCCAATCAAAAGACATAGGCTGACAGAATGGATAAGAAAACATGTCTGCAGGAGACTCATCAAGAAACAAGGATGCAAACAGACTGAAAGTGAAAGGCTGGAAAAAGATATTTCATGCAAATAGTAACAAAAAGAGAGCAGGGGTAGCTACACTGATGTCATACAAAATAGACTTTAAATTTTAAAAAGTGATAAGATATACAGAAGGCCATTATATATTAATAAAAGAGACAATCCACCAGGAAGGATTAACAGTCATAAATATCTATGCACCTAACCAGTGTGCCCCAAAATATATGAGACAAACTATGGCAAAACTGAAAGGAGAAATAGATGTATTTACAATAATAGTTAGAGACTTCAACATGCCACTCACGCCAATTGATAGAACAACTAGACAGACAATCAACAAGGCAACAGAGAACCTGAACAATATGATAAACAAGCGGGACCTGACAGACATATACAGAACAATGCACACCAAATCAGCAGGTTACACATTCTTCTAAAGTGCTCATGGATCATTCTCCAGGTAGACCCCATGTTGGATCTCAACGCAGCTCTCAATGAATTTAAGGAGATTGAAATTATATAAAGCATCTTGTCTGAACATAATGAAATGAAGCTAGAAATCAGTAACAGACAAAAAAGAGGGAAATTTGCAAGTATATGGAGGCTAAACAACATGCTCCTAACAATCAGTGGGTCAAAGAAGAAATTGAAGAGAAATTAGTAGATATCTTGAGAAGAATGAAAACAAGAACACAACATATCAAAACTTATGAGATACAGTGAAAGCAAGTGCTGAGAGGGAAACTTATCCCCCTAAACAACTATATTAAAAAAAGAAAGGAAAAAAAGGCATCGAAATTGGAAAAGAGGAAGTAAACTCTCACTATTCGCAGATAACATGATCCTATATTTAGAAAATCCCAAAATATCTACAACAAAGCTATTTGAGCTAATAAATGAGTTCAGCAAAGGACATAAGATCAACATGCAAAAATCATGAGCATTTATATACACTAGTAATGAGTAAGCTAAGGAGGAAATCAAGAAAAAAATTCCATTTACAATAGCAACAAAAAGACTCAAATATCTAGGAATTAATTTAACCAGGAATGTAAAGGCTCTGTATTCAGAAAACTACAAAACATTGCTAAAAGAAAACGAAGACCTAAACAAATAGAAGAGCATTCTGTGTTCATGGATTGGAAGACTAAACATTGTGAAGTCGATTCTACCTGAAAAGATTTATAGATTCAATGCAATACCAATCAAAATTCCAGCCGCCTACTTTACAGAAAGAAAAGTCAATTACCAAATTTATTTGGAAGGAAAAGGGGTCTCAGTTAGCCAAAAAATCCTAAAAAGAAGAACACTGTTGGAAGACTCACGCTCCCTGACATTGAGGTATATTATAAAGGTACATTGGTCAAAACAGCATGGTATTGGCATAAAGATACACATTGATCAATGGAATAAAACTGAGAGTTTAGAAATAGTCTGTCATCTCTATAGTCAACTGATTTTTGGTAAGCCTACCAAGTCCACTTTTCTGGGACAGAACCATCTCTTCAACAAGTGCTGCTGGGAGAACTGGGTGTCCATAACCAAAAGAATGGAAGAGGACCCCTATCTCACTCCTATACAAGAAACATCTCAAAATGGACTGCAGACCTAAATTTAAAAGCCACAACCATAAAACTCCTGGAAGAAAATGTAGGGAAACATCTTAAAGACCTTGTGGTTTCTTGGACCTTATATCCAAAGTGTAAGCAACCAAAGAAAAAATAGATAAATGGCACCTCCTCAAAATTAAACACTTTTGCACCTCAAACGATTTTGTCAATAGGGCAAAAAGGCAGCCTACTCAATGGCAGAAAATATTTGGAAACCACATATCTGATAAGGGTTTAGTATCCATGCTATATAAAGAGATGCTACAACAACAATAAAAAGACAAATGACCCCATTAAAAAAGACTTGAACAGACATTTGTTCAAAGAAGAAATATAAACGGTGAAAAAACACATGAAAAAAATGTTCAACATCACTGACCATTAGGAAAATGCAACTCAAAGCTACAATGAGGTATCATTTCACACCTACTAGAATGGCCACTATTAACAAAACACTAAACTATAAGTGTTGGTGAGGATGTGGAAAGACAGGAATGCTTATTCACTGTTGGTGGGAATGTAGAATGGTACAGCCACTGTGGAAGTCTGTTTGGGGGATCCTAAGGAAATTCAGATATAGATCTACCATGTGACCTGGCAATACTGCTACTAGGTATATACCCAGAACTTAGAGCAGTGACACGAACAGACATCTGCACACTGCTGTTCATAGTAACATTATTCACAATTGTCAAAAGATGGAAACAACCCAGATGACCATCAACAGATGAATGGATAAACTGGTATATACACAGGATAGATTATTATTCAGCCATAAGAAGAAATAAAATAGTGAAGCATATGACAACATGGATGAACTTGGAGGTCATTATGTTGAGTGAAGCAAGCCAGGCAAAAAGGACAAATATTGTTATGATTTCGTTATTATGAACTAAATTTAATATGCAAACTCATGGAGTTAATAGCTAGAATAAAAGTCATCAGAGAATAGAATGTGGCTAGAGAATGGAAAGCTGAGGCTTAATCTGTTGTAGAATTTGTAAAAAGTTGTTTGTAAACGTTTGGAAATGAATCACACATCATAGGGTTTGTAATTAGTGCTAACATATGGGTATGATAGTGTTTTGTTTTGGGGTTTTTTGGACTAATGAAAATGCTCTAACATTGACTGAAGTGATGAATGTGCAACTCAGTGATTATACCAAATGCTACTGACTGTTCACTTTAGATAAATTATATGTTTTATGAACAAAAATAATGATAGGGTGGGTTTGGAGAAAAATACACCAAATGTAAGATATGGACTATAGTTATTAATAATACTTTGATGATTCTTTTCATAATTTGTTAAAAATGTTTCACAATACAAGCTATTTGTGGTGGAGTGATGTATGGGAGCCCTGTATGATGTTATGCATGATTGTTTTATAAGTTCACAGCTTTTACTATACTTATTGTTTATGTATGTTCAAGTATGAATGATAAACTTAGAGGACAAAATTCCTCTTTCTTCTCTCTTCAACTCATTTCTACTACAGTAGAGCAATTGCAACTACTACTACTGTCTATCTCCCCTGCCAGGTAAGTACTACTACTACTACTGTCTAAACACTCAATCTCAGTGGTTCAGTATTTGTTGAATCAACAGTTAAATGAATTTCCCTATGCTTATTTCTTAGTGCCCGGCATATGCAAGTGCTCTATAAATATTAGCTGCATTATTATTATGCAATTCAGACTTTACTGCTGCCAGTAACCCCCAGTAATCCATATACACAACTGACGGCCTCCTCTAAGCAGCAATGCCCACAAGAGCCACTTAAATCAAGCAAAATCTATTTTAGGTTGATATTAGCACTGAAGAGTAAAAACAATATAGAATAAGGGGATAAGAAGTGTGGGGTAATGTTTGTATGGCAGACTTTAGACACAGTGGCAAGGAAAAGCTTCTTTGAGAAGGCAACATTTAAGAAAAGACCTGAAGAGAAGGAGTAAATCATACTGATATTTGGGGAGAGTATTCCAGGCAAAGGGAATAGTGAATGCAAAGGCCTTGGGGTTAGGAGTCTGCCCAGCATATATGAGGAATAGTGAGGAGGCCAGCATGACTATAGCATGGTATGTGAAGAGGTGCTGGGAGAGAAGGCCAGATCATGTAGTGCCTGGTAGGTGATGAGACTTTTAATTTTTATTGAGTAACAAAGGAAGATTCTAAAGGGTCTGAACCCAGGCAGTCTGGCTCTAGAGTCCATACTCTTAACCAATATTCCAGGGTTAACCAGTGTCCTATAAATTATAATTGAATAATTAAAAAAATATGTAAGTAGAAATTAAAACAGGCAATCCCTAGTGACTGACTCACTGCCTGTTCTAGTCACTGTGTGCACATAGGCCAGGTCTCCCAAATAAATGCCAGAGCTGGAAGCAACAGCAATATATATGGGTATAGTTTGTAAAACATTTATGTGCTTATTTAAATTCTCCTAAAACATGAAAAAACAGAATTATTTCCTGAATTATAAGTTTTTGGCAGTGTGTAGAAGTCACAATAAAAAATGGTAAGCCCTAACCTACCACAGCAGCAATTATTTTTCCTAAACGGAAAAGGAGTCCATTTTCCTATCGATACATTCATTTAGATGATATATGCATCCGTTTTTTTTAAGTGCCAAAACTCATACAATTCCCATCACGTCTGTGTAGAAGAATGCATTGACTTCAGCACTGAAGGCCATCTCAGAACTTGAAGAGCCCCTGATTTCTAAGACAGGGGAAGAATTTTCCTAGCAAATAATTGAATGAACATCTAGGCAAATACTCTCCAAATCTTCAACTTCTGGTTCTTAATTCTTTAATATATTGTAAAAGATTGTTTATTCAAATCTAATTATGTGGTAACAATACCCGAAAGTGTTTTGTAAAAATTTGCTTTAAAAATCCCTAAACTTAATTTGCTAATTTTCTGATTTACTATCTATATATTTCTTTGTTTCTTTTGTTTTCTTTTCTTTCCACAAATTTCCAAGGACAATACCTAAAAAAATTATTAGTCCTAATGTTCGGTTTGAGGTAAATTTATCCCAACAATCTTCAGGTCTGTGGATGTCTAGAGTGTAAATCTGTAAAAGAATAACATAATGCTCCGTTAGTACCTAGTATGCATGTAGTGGAAATGACTTTTTGGTATCACTGGTGAACATATCAATGCAAACAAGAAAACAGTATCTCACACTGTTTCCCAGAGTATAAAAATCTACCAGTCTCTCACTGGGGGTCATTCAAGGTATGCCCTAAAAACTTCCAGTGAAGGGGTACATGAGTGCTTTGAGTGGCAATCCTTGCTATTTTAGTTAGATTTGGAAAATTCTTCCTTACACTGACTCATCTAAAATCTGTTTTCCTGCAATCCCTACTCTCTGGTGCTAGATTTATTCTCTGGACCAGTGATTTTCAACAGGAGAACAAGTCACATTTAGGGCAGGACAACTCTCTATTGTGCAGGGTTGTCTGGTTCGGCGAAAGATATTTAATATACCTCACCCATTAAATCCTCTAGTGCCTCCTATCCAGTTTATTATAAAACCAAAAATCCCCACACCATTTTCAAATATTTGCCCCCTCACATAGAGAAGGGGTATTGAGAACTACTTCTGGTGACTTGAAACAAATATACCCTTTTTTCCCTGTGGCAGCTCCACAAATATGTCAAATTAGTCTCATGTCTCTGTCTTATTCTTTGCTACACTTCGGCATCCCTCATTTTCCCAACTCTTCTTTATTATGTGGTAAGCAGACTTCCATTCTTCAACTAGTAGAAGGCTATGTCCATTTTAAAATGCTGCATCAAGGACTGGAGAGAGGATCACAAATGCAATTTACAATATAAAATGGGTACCAAATATTTCTTATAATGTTTGTGATTATCTTCCTAATTTTTTTTGCCTTTCTCTGCTGTCTAATATCCAAGTGCTTAAATGTTGCTAAACATCCCTTATCCTAATCAGACAATCAACTGATGATTCTGTAGCAAAAGATGCTGAAACATTCATGGAGTAGAGTTATGAACAAAAGGAGGTGCTGAGAAATTCTGCAGTGGGAAATGGTAGACTCATGGAGAATCATCCATTCAGTTTTTTTTGTTTGTTTTTTGTTTTTAGCTTTCCCAGTGAGGAAAACAATGAGGATGATACAGCATGTGGTTTGTTTTATGGACATCAAGTTTCAGTTTCATTCATACCATATTGTGGAAGTCTTGCCTATACTGATATGTAATTTGTAATAATCTGTATTAAAAAGATTATCTAAATACAGATTCACTAAAATCTTTTGGAGTCTACTAAATGAAAATAACACTGATACAAAGATAAAGTCCATTTTCTAGCAACCTATTTAATTAAAATTAGATTTAGTTCACCCATTTACGAAAGTCAATAATGTAGATTGACTTACAATAATCAATAATGTAGAATCTTAATATAAGCCTTGTGGGGTTTGGGCAATAGGGTGCTAGATGAACACCCTGAAATGACAGTTTCCTGAGAAACTGTCATGTTTGACATTTCATTTCTTATCTGGTCTTGGTCTCTTATGTTAGTGGGACCCAAACCAATGAATGATTAGTTTGTTTACTATCACTAGAAGCCCAGAGTTTTCAAAAGCAGTTTTGTTGACTAGTTTTCTTTTAGAGTAATTCAACTCAACCCACAACCTTTAGAAATTGTTGAAATTTTTTCAGACATGCATCAGAAGTAATTCCAGGAAAACCAGAGAATATTCTTAGGGGAAAATCCAGATTTAGGTTTATATTATTTTTCTAAAATAACACAGTTAGCTTTATTATATGATAATTTGGAGCAGAGGAAGGAATGGTTCTAGGTAGTACGAACTGAGTTGTTCATGACAAGAGGTATCTTGCTTAACGAACACAGAAGGTATTTCATTTAAATAATTTTTTCTAATTTATACCAAGGATAAAATGCAGTGAAAAATAAGAAAACTGTCAAACCTGGTAAGCCAGGTGGGCCCCGACAGCGGCCAGAGCAGTGTAGTAGGGAACAGTCTGTTCACAGTTGACTCCCACCAGGCTCAGTGCCCCCAGCATTGCCAGACTGAAGCCACTGAGCCACTGCTTGGTGTTTTCATTGAACCGCAGTGCTGTTGATTTCAGACCAATGAGAGCATCATCTTTTTTGTCCTAATATCAGCAAGTAATAAAAGAGTCTTTTAAAAATGAGGTATCATTCACATACCATAAAATTCACCATTTTAAAGTATACAATTTGGTGACTTTAGTATATTCACAAGGCTGTACAACCATCACCGCTATTTAATTCCAGAAGAAATGATCTTTAATGGACATGTAGCTATGCCATAAGCTGTGAAAGATGATAGTAACTCAGAAACATACGGTGATCAGTAATGAATATGCAGGTCAAATCAAAGTTAAATATTACTGCTGAAATTATCTTCCAGCTCTACTTCTACTCACCATTACATTTCTTATAACTCTATAGTGACTCTTAACTACACTTTGTATATTATTAGGATCAAAACCCAACTCCATTTCCTCATAGAACTCCTTTCCACCTCAGAGTTCCAAATCTCAATACTTTCTTATACATTTTAAATCTTACTAAAATCACAGATGTAGAAAAATACTGACTTGCTGTGGCAGGTTGGTATTGTTTATGAATTCCAAAAATAGATACTGGATTGTTTGCAAACTGGTCAGTTCCTCTGGGCGTATTAGATTGTATTAGATTCAGAGTTTCACTTTTACTTTATTAAACCATGATTAGGACTTTTTATTTGACCACATCATTAGGGTGACTTGGTTTGAGTCCCAACCCCCTACCCCCCACTTTTGTGGGCTATATAAACAGATGCTCAGTCAAAGACAGAGAAGTAAATACACAGAGAAGGAAAACACAGAGAGTTTAGTTTTGATTCTGGAGCCCCAGGGAGAGAGCCGAGCCATTCGCCTGAGAGTTTGCAGCTGAAGAGACCAGAGCCCTGAACAGCTGAGAAAGCCCAGAAAGAAATGAGCCCAGGGAGAGAGACAAGCCTTATGCTAGCAAACAGCTGAGATTGGAAGAAGCTGGGACCACAGGGCCTTAGGAGAAAGAGGAAGGCTGAACACTCACAGAGACCAGCATTCATCTTGCTCCAACACATGGCAACAAACTTTAGTGAGGGATGTAACTTATTCTTTATGATCTTGTGACTGTAAGCTCTACCCCAAACAAATACCCTTTATAAAAGCCAACAGATATCTGGTATTTTGCATCAGCACCGCTCTGGCTGACTAATACACTTGCCACCTAACTTCATTCATTCTCATTTCATTTATTTTTCCTTTCATACTGCAAGCTCCTTTAGGGTGCAAACTGCATCTTTAATTATGTAAGCCACAAAAATGTCAAGGAGCATATGGTGGTTTACTGGAAAAAAAAAGATAATCTAATCGGAGGACAATTGTCATAACCGCTAATTTCAGATCTTACTTCAAAAAGTATAGGCATCATATGGGAACACTGTATTTTCTACATGTAGTTTCTCTACATGATTAGACAACCTACAAATTCTCTAATTTAAAAAAAAAATTTAAGTATAGGCATCTCTGCTAAACTGTCTGTCAAGCTTCACTTCAGGAAATCAGGTTGAGTACAGATCTAGTGAAATTTTCCATAGTAATACAAATATGGTGTGAAGAGGGGGAGGTTAATGGAAAAAAGCAAGATGAAATCTAGATAGAAATAGTAGAAAAAACCTTAAAACTCCTATTGATGAAGATGGATATGATTAGAACAGTATTACTTATAATTGTGAAAATTTAAAAACTAAAACTTAACTAGCCAAAATAGACAAATAGTTTTTTTTTAAAAAGTTATGGCATATCAAATCAATGGCAATTACGAAGTTTTAAAGTAACAATGACTACGAATCAGTAAAAACATGGGAAAATGTTTACCTAATACTAACTAACTACGATAGGTTGAATTATATATTCCAACAACCACATGTTCTTAATCTTAAATCCACATCCCTGTAGATGTGAGCCCCTTGTAGAGATGTTATTGAAGATGTTATTTTTAGTTAAGGTATGGTCAACTGAATAAGAGTTGGTCTTAATCCATATGAAAGAAGGCCTTAAAAGGAGTACCCAAAAATCACAGCATCCAGAAAGGAGAGGATATTGCCACATGACAGGAGGCAGAGTATAAGCTAAGGAACCTCAAGGATTGTTGGCAGCCAGCAGCAGAATGCTACAGGCTCTGGGAGAAAACAAGCCTTGCAGATATCTTGATTTTGGACTTCTAGCCTCTGAAACTATAGTCAATTAATTCCTGTTGTTAAGCAAAATCCCATTTGAAGTATTTGTGATAGCAGTTCTGGCAAACTAAGACATTATGTGAAAAAGCAGCATAACACAGTAATTAAAGGCATAAATGGAGAAGCAGTAGAGGATATTGGTTAAATGCACAGACTCTGGAGAGTCTCAACTCTGCCACCTACTAGCTGTGAGACACAGATAAGTTACTTCTCTTAATATTACCTTTCTCTCAGGTTGTTATTAGCATCAAATCAGTAATTGTATAAATTAGTATTTAAAACAGTGACTGGCATATAGTAAATACTATTTAAATGCTTTTAAATAAAATTAAATAAATTTAATTAAATAAAATTAAATAAATTTAAACAATAATACAACTGTACAACACAGTGAACCCTACTGTAAATGACAGACTATAGTGAATAGTATAACTATTAAAATGTTCTTTCATGAATTGTAACAGAAGTACCACACTAATACAAGGTGTTAAAAATAGGGTGGTATATGGGAACTCTATTTTATGCATGATTTTTCTGTAAACTTAAAACTTAAAAAAATTTCTTTGTTGGAGCCAGGGAATTGTAAGTGATTTTCTTTAAAGAAAAACTTCCCTTAATTTGTTTCTTATTTTAAAGTTCTTAGAAGAGCAAACAAACATCTAAACAAAAGTTAAGAAAAAGATCTAATTTCCTTACCTGATGTGCATAGATAGTATCATATATTAGTGTCCACATAATTCCAGAAAAATAAAGAGGCAGGCAAACAGATGGATCACAGGAGCCCTTGATAGCAGACCATCCAAGTAATGCTCCCCAATTAAAAGTCAACCCTACAGTTAGTAAAACATGAAGAAGAGAATACAATTAAATACACTTTAGAATTCCAAAGGAAAGGAGAGGGCAACAGCACATACTAAGTGCTTGCTTTGCATTAGGCTCTGCGTATGCTGTTTTCCACATGTTCCTTCATTAAGTCCTCTCAACTTCCACAGTAGTTATTAGCTCTATTTTATAAATAAGGAAACAGACTCAGAGAGGTTAATTAATCAAAAATAACACAGCTAAAGTTTAATGAGAACAACATTTATCCTAACATGGTATCTAGCACAGCTAATACATAGTTGATGCTGGGGTTGAATTTACCTATTAGACTCAAAAACCCATGTTCTGTCCATTACCGTTTTACTTTCCCTACAAGCTACAGAAACAAGATAAATAATAAACATGTGTTTACTCTACAATACTTATTTATTCTACAATCTCTCAGAGGACTGAAAACCAACACCTACATTTGGCAACTCCTAAATCTCTATCCACTAGCCTCATCTCTTCCCTAAGCTTCGGACTAGATACTGAATTGCCTGCTGGATATCCGCACATCCCTCAGGTACCTTAAACGCAATGTGTCTCAAACCCCTTTCCTCCTCCTATTTTGTCTATTTCTACTCAGAATGCCCCCTGTTTAACTGATTAATTGACACTCCTTTTCCCATGGCACTTAAGCCTGCCTCATTGTTCAGCAACTGCCTGTTTATCCGTTGTCTCCTTCTTTAGCTCCTTAAAGATGGGGAATGTGTCTTAGTAATTTTTATTTTCCTAATATGTGGTGGTGATCCTGGCAAAAGGAGAGGTCCAATAAATGTTTGAAGCAGATATATTATCTAGTAGATAGGAAACGCTTATGCTCCTCTCACTAAAAGGTCAGTTGAGAAAATAATTTCCTACCTTTTTTAATAATAAAAAGAAAGAGAATGCTGAATGAGAGGATCTTAGAAAAAGATAAATATTATACTCCAACTTTTCCACAAGTCAGGCTTGTATCAATTTCTTGGTTCATTTTTAAATTAGAAAACACTTCAAAGAACCAAAAACAGAAAAGAATAGAAAAGTTAGAAGCAGATATTTTTCAACAGATTTTGACTTAACTACCTACCATTCTCTCTTTCTACCAACAAATATTAATTGAATACTTGTGATGTGCCAGGTGCCATGCTAGGTGCTGGGCACTATGTAAAGAATGCCTTATCTTTGAGACATATAAAATTTATTGATGTGGAGACAAAGAATAATCCAATATTCCTGTTGGATTAATGTTGAAATGAGTAAGTGCTACCTTGGAGTGCTATGGGAGTCCAGAGAGGGAGACTGGCTAGTTTTTACCCTGGGAGTTTTAAGGAAGGCTGCATGGAAAAGGAGCTATCTGAGCTAAGCAGACTTTCAAACTTTGTTCTGCTGCCAATTCTTCGGGGCATTCAGGTCAGCTACCTGAAGAGAGGGGTGGGGTTATGGTGGCTTTATTTTTTTTATTTTTTTACATGGCATACCTAGGTTTTTAAAAAGAGCATTTCAGAAAAGAATAGTGATGATGATACTCTTAATAAATATGCTGATTCTTATCCAATAAAAATGGCTAATTGCCCTCCTTTAAACTATAAAAATCTTTTCGTGGTTTGGAAAATTTCATGACTGACTTGACATTTTATCTGCCACATTATCAAGAAAATAGTTTCAGTATCAAAGGAAATACTTATCATTATTTCAAGCTCACCCAAGGCTAATTGAGGCCAATATGTAATTCTTTTCATTAGTGGGTAGGTGATGACAAGAAGTAGGGATGCCGCTCCCAGAGCTATACTGAAATCAGGAAAACACATTAAAAAGATCAATGTTACCACCTCTTGTAAATGACCAAATACTTTAAGACAACAACAATAGCAACACTAATTGGAAAATATTTATTAACCAATTATATTTTTATGTAAAATTCTCTTCCTAGACTTTGACTTACCCTATTATAATGAATACTTAGGAAATATTTTATGTGTTACAGAACAACCAAACAAAAATAATAATAAAGCTAACACATATAGTGCTTTCATGTATTAGGCACTATCCTAAGTGCTTTACAAATGTGAACTCATTTTCATCTCCAAAACTCTAAGAGGTAGGTAGTTCTATTCTCCTTGTTTTATAGATTAGGAAACTAAAGCACAAAGAAATTAAACAACTTGCTAATTGTCATACAGCTTGTCAGTGGCAAAGCCAGGATTCAAGACAGTGGCTCCAGAGTTCATCCTATAATATTAAATTCTATTTTCTCTCTTAACTAGGTTCAAATATAAAGGCATCTAGTAAACTGGGACATCTTAATAGAGAGTAGAATCAAATACCCTTCCCTATATGCATGACAGTATGGATGCTCCTCTAGAAGACGATGAAGTCACAAAGCATCTATGAAACGATGATAATATAAGATGCTCTGAGGTACCTCAAGCTTTCCTAACATCACTCTGACAGGAATCACCTTCCAAAGTGTTTTCATGTTACTGTTGCTATCAGGGCAAGTCATGAAATTAAGTCTCGGTTCTATAAAGCAACACTCATTTGCTGACCTCCCCCAGTGTTTTTCTTATCATTGAAGGTTTTTGTAAGCAGCCATTTGATCCATAAAAGTTTAATTCTGTCTGTTTAAGAGATATAGGAATTAGTCCTCCCACTATTTCCCTTCTGTTATTGATTGGTAGGGAGTATGGCCCTGGGAA
>PVKH010022809.1:0-14009 GCA_004027955.1 Chaetophractus vellerosus
CATGAGGAAAAAGATCTTATCTTGGATTTAGAGATTATTTACATTTAGTACCAGGATGAGATAGATTGGGGGAAGGGTTCTGCATGCTAGTGTGGCTCAATATTAGTTTTACTAATCCTCTGGAACAGGGTGTGACAAACTAGGGCCTGACGGCCAAATTAAACTAAGAATTGTTTTCCTATTTTTACAGGTGACAGTGATAAACTTCATCTTATCCCTGTGCTCCTGGTTGGGGGGGGGGGTAGGGCAGGGACTATTAAAAAGCCCTTCACCCTTTAGTTTTCTGAGTCTAACAGTTTCTGAGGGATCACAAACTCTATCCTTCCTTGTGACTCCCACAAAACTCAAAATTGACTCCCTTATTTATCTTGTTACCCAGGTCTCCTTCTCTTTCTTTGACACATTCTTCATTAATGAATGTTTGTCCTATTATAATAGCTTAAATCAAATCATCACCCTAATTGTTTGGTGCATTTTGTCTTTTGTACAGTGTTAAAAAAATTTTGCAAAAGGGAGCATATGTTGCCTTCAAAGCTTTGAATCTACTATCTGTCTTTACAGAAAAAAATTTTGGACCACTGCTTCTGAGATGAAAGAATCCTGGCCAAAAGCTCTCCATTAGCCATAGCTACTCTCTTGTATTCCTACTGAACATGTTAAGTGATTTCTCTTATAACTCAGATATATCCTGAGGTAAGACTGGTTCAATTAGAGCTTTGGAATGTGGGAAGGAGATGAACAATCTGGAAATTTTATCAGATAAAGAATGATCAAAGGTATTTAGACAGGTTGTTTTCCCTACATTCCCATTTATTTCATTAGCTCATTTCATCAAAGTTGCAGAGTAGGTATATATTGCCCCAATTTTACAGTTTAGTTTATTGAAGTTAAGTTACAGAGCTAACAAAAAGGGCTATATTTGGAATATGAATCTTGAGCTCTCTGACCATATAAGCCACAGTCTTTCAAGGAAGAAACACATGGGCATTATAATTATCCAATCATTTGAAGCTCCTTTTTGTAGACTAGTGAGTAGACTTGGGTACTAAACCAGGTAGAAGCAATTAGACAGATTCCTGATCATTCCTTGGAAGAACTTTAAACGACTAAAGCAACCCAACCTGAGGCCAGGTCTGGGAACACGAAGGTTCTTCCTAATATCTAAGAGGATATAATTCCAAGCTTTTAAAAAATCTATGCTTCTTACTATAAAATATTTTCATGTATACAATATAGATTTTTGTAGGATTTTGATCAGTAATTCTCAAGGGTGATTGGGATATGAGAAGAGGCTGTCATGGAGTGGGGGAACATAGATTCACTTGAGGAATTTTTCCATTCTAAATTTTCAGAAAGTTTTTGACACCTTTGAAACTCACTGTTACTTTTGTGAGTGTGTCCTTGGGATGAAAAAGTAATATTTGAGAACCATCATTAGATACATATGCCACAAATTATAACGTAAATATTGCAAAACTTAAGAACATTTTGTATACTAATCCAGGGTATTAATAATATCATATTGTTCCATTTAAATATGTTTTACATTATGTTTTCAACTTTACATTCTTCCTTTCATATATCCCCAAACCTCAAAAAGTTTTGAAGTGGAAGTAATTATATTTTTCTCTATCTGCTCAGCAGTTACAGCCAAATAACTGATTTGAATTTAGTGCTATAGTTTCCTCCCCTAGAAAGCACCCTAGTGTAAGTTTTCTTTAAGAATTTCAAAATTAATTAAAACACTGAATTTATCTGTTTCTCTGGAAAATGACTTAAAAATTCCTAGAGTAGGTTGATAAGTGAATGTGTTAATTTGAGGTAAATTATTTATATTTATTGCCATGCTTTTCTCACCGGGCCTGGGACTTCAAAGTTAGTAATCTGTTTTCGTTAATCTTTGAAATAGTGATTAGAAGCCTATTTTTTTTTTCATAAATAGTATGCTGTTAGAATATTGCTCTGGAAAGCAGAATATCTTTTGTTTAAACATGAAATCTCACTTTTGAAATTCAAGATTAATGTTTTATGATCGTCTGAAAACTTTGCATATGTGTGAAGGAATTATTTAGGGCGTTTAATCATTTTACTTCAAAATGTCAGTAGGGTCCGTCAATTTTATGTAGCTGGTGCCTTAGGCAGAAAATCTCTTTGACATTCAAAAGCTATTTAAAAACATTGGTTTGTTGTCTCTGGGTTTAACTTGACTGGGTTTTCAAAGAAGTTTCAATTTAAAGAGAATGTATTCATAGAACAACGATTAGAGATTAACATTCAACAATGCTGGAAAATTACAATTGGTGCCCACATTTGTCATTATTTTGAGCTTTTTCCTTAAGTAAAATTTAGCTTTTATCTTAGTGAAACCCAGTGGGAAAAACACATAGAAAACCTTATAAGGGAAGCACACACATGTGCGCACACACACACCCCTGGAATAGATGAGTTAAGTTTCTGCAAGCCTTTCTCTTTTACATTAGTATGAATAGTTCGATTGAGTTTTTTTTTAGTTCCATTGTTTTTAACTGTTTTTTAAGTAGTGTCTACTATGTGCAGAAACTAAACTAAGCAAATTCATATATAGTATCTCACTTTGTTCTCTTAATAATTCCTTAGAATAGTTACTATAAACCCCATTATTGACATAATGAAGCTGAAACTCTTGAGTTTAAATAAATTGCTCAAGGTCACAAAATTATTTCCCAAGTAGAAGAGGATGGCATTTGACAACAGTTCTGACTTCAATGTTCAAGTTCTTTTGATAGACCTCCCTCCAAGTCCAGTTAGCATGATGTCATCAACATAGTGGACCAGCATGATGTTCCATATAAAGTAAAGATGATCATGTTCCTTTTGGACTCTCTTGTGAAAGAGAATAGGAGTTGACTTGGCTTTGGGGCAAGACTGTAGATGTACAATGCTGTTCTTCCCACCATAAATCTCCTTACAGATGGGGATTGAGAAAACATTTTCCAGATCAATAACTTCATACTAAATACCAGAGCCTATGTTGCTCTGGTCCAATAAAGATAATACATCCAGCATGACTGATGCAATTGCAGCTACTGTCTACTTACATCTGCCATGATACATTTGTTCTTTATTGGGGGAGGAGGGTGGAGGGTTACAGTTAATTGAATGGGGCTATCATGGAAACATCACCTATGATCCTTTGCATTTTGATGGTGGTTACAGTCTTTGCAATTACTCCCAGGATATAGTATTAATTTTGATTTACCTATCTTGGTTGGGGAGAATAATTTCAAGTGCTTCCACTTGATTTTTCTTATCATGATGGCTCTTACTGCGCAGGACAAGGAACCAATGTGAGGATTTTCTAGCTTCTAAGTATATCCAATCCCAATTTTACATTGAAGTATTAGAAAAACAACCACTGGTGGGGCTGTAAAACTGTTGGACTGTCTGTGAGATAAGTTTGGGCCAGATGGTTTTATATCACCTGGTTTCTATATGGACCCACCCTAATCAAAACTTGTATCCAAAGTCCTCAAAGGGTCTGGCTTTTTCCCCTTCCCTCAGTACATTGTTACTCTGGCCACAAAACCCTTTTGGGAAAGATTGGGGTATATTCACTATATATATATATTTGTGGTGACATCCTAGGGTTCTTCTTCAAGAGTTTCAACTTTCCTTCTAATCAGGGTGCTCTGAATCTATAAACAGGAACATGGTTAAGGTACTTCAGTTTATCATACTGGCAGCTGATCGTTCTTTGCACACCAGCTCTTGATTGTTTTGCAGTTTACAAGCAACACCTTAGAAAGCTGTTTATTTGTTTTGCTCCTAGGAACACCATGATCTATTAGACATCACCACAGACCTTGCAGGTCAAGACACCGATTGCCACTCTGGCCTTGCCACCTCTAATGGTAATAATGTCTACCTTGCCTCTGACATTTAAGTGCTACCACTTGGTCTCTGCAGTTCTAGAGTCCTGTCATTCCCACTGATACTGAGAAACATGGGCCCATGACACCATTTCCTGCTGTGAAGTTAATAGAGGACAGTGACCTCTGTGTTTTTAATATCTTCCATTTATTTTATCACCGTGTTCATGTTTTCCTTTACATTGCTGATCATAGAAAGCATGTTTATTACATTTGTTTTACATTCCTGTCTATTATTTTCTGACGTTTCTGAGTTTTTTTCTATTGGTTGATTTTTTTCCTGGTTATGGGCCATATTTTTCTTCTTCTTTACATGCCCAGTTGTGATTGGATGCTGAACATTGTGAATTTTACATTCCTGGGTCCTAGAGTTTATTGCATTCCTTTAAAGATTTTTGGGCTTTGTTCTGCCACATAGTTAAATTACTTAGGACCAGCTTGACTCGTTAGGTGCTTGCTTTTAAACTTTGTTAGGGTAGGTCCTGAGAAGCCTCACTATTGAGGTGATACTCTTCTGAGGACTTTATCCTATGCTCTGTGTATTATGAGGTCTCTGCTCTGGCAGATAGGGTGGAGAGGTCTCCCCATTCTTGCTGAAGTTTCTGGGAATTGTGCATCATACTGATTTCTGGTGGTTCTTTTTCCAGGCTTCTCATGCAGGCTTTCAATGATTTAGAACTGCCTAATATAGAGTTATAGGCTGAGGGTTCTATCATCCTGTGGTTTGACAATATACTCCATTTACAAAAAAGAATTCTCACAACAATCTTGAAAGGTAGGCATTATCCTCATTCTACACTGGAGGAAGCTGGAGCTCAATAAAGTTAAATGACTTGCCCAAAGATGCAAAGTGAATAATGACAGAGAATGGAATAGACCTGTTCTGTCAGTCTCTGAAGTCTGTACTTTGCCCAGTACATTACATAGCTTTTCTGTATGGCTTCTTCCAGTTTATTTTACACGAGAGACAATTTATCTATATGGGAGAAACTTCAGTCTAGCAAATGATTACTACACTTAAAACAAGAGTGAAGCTGTATATTTGAAATGACAAGTTTATTTTATTAACAATGTTTTGATCAAGTTAAAGGTTTTGTGAAAACCTGGTCAAATTTTAGAATAATCATATTGTTTTTTATTTTGGGGGGTTTCATTTGTCCATTTAGATACCTGAGCTTATATGTCATAGAAAATAAGGTACAGATAGTTAGGTTTGGAGTCAGCTTGACCTCACCTTGTTTTGGAAATGTCAGATACCACAAACTAGTACTCTGTGTAGTCAGAATTATATTATTTTGTGCCATTAACATTGTTTGTCCTCTACTTTGTACTACAGAGTGATTTCATCACTCTGATTTACATGTTTGAGATGGATGAAGCAGAATTTATTGAGGGTTTAGGATTTAGGCTCATAGATTAAATCTATTTCTGTAATACATTGTATTTTTGCTCTGATATTAAAAGAGACTTATTACTGTGACCCTAATTCATCCGAATTGTATACTATAATGGATCATGTGTGAACAAATTAGGGAATCTAGATCTTCATTAATCAAATGACTTTATGGGAACAATAGTTCTGTAAGTGGATATCTTATCTATTAAACAAATCGTAATCAGAAAATAAAGTACACTGTCACCCAAATAATGGCTCATGTTACAAATAATCTGTTTGGCTGCAGCTACAAGGTTTTGCTGGTACAATAGTAAATTAAACAGTTGAGCAAATTTGTCAAACTGATGAAAATCCCAACCCTTTTTTTTTTTGTTTTAATGATGTTTGAATATGGACCACAAGATGTTTCTTTCTTTTATTCACAGTAGAGTGAATAGAAGAATGATTTCACTGACAAAAAGATTTCTAGGGTTTTCCTGGGAAAAGGCAGTTATAGCAGTTAGAAATGCCATCTTAGCTTAAACTGATAGAGTTTGGTATAATATATATATATACACACAATATTATATATAATTGGCAGTTCAGAGATAGATGGTTGCTGGTGTCATTGTACCTTCTCAACTCTGTGCTCAGGTACTTTCTATCCTTCTCTTCTGTCATCCTTAGAAAATTGGTTTTCATTGGTTTATTGCCTTATGGTCCCAAGATTGCTGTTATAGGTTCAGCCTTCAGTCTAAAAGGAAAAGGATCAGGATTTCTATGATGTTTTATCTGTTGACTTTCACAAATATCTCCTAGGCCAGGATTGTGTCACCTGGTCATGTAGCCTAGCTGTAAGGGAGGCTGGGATAGCAAGGAACAGGATTGTGTTTGTTGGCTTGGCCAATAGTGGCTAATCACCAGGGGCTAGGCAATTGCTCCCCCAGTCAAAATTGGGGTAGTGTTTCAAAAGAAGGAGGAGGATAGATATTGGTTCCACCTCAAAGTTTTAAAAATATGTTTTGGTCAGCAATCTGCTCTTCATTCCCTAATTTCCCAGAAAAAGGTTGGTCAAAGCTGCTGCCTTACCAATATCTTTTCCCTATGGGTGTGTATGCTTAAGTGCTTAATGGTAGGGTTTCAGACAGGGGAGAGATCAATAAGGACTGGAGTAGTCATGGAATGCCTCATGACAGAATGGAGTTGAAGGGTGAGTGGTTTTAAGATAGGTGGTAGGAAAAGGACATAGCATCCCGGCAAGGGGGATTACATCAGTAAAGGTAGGGAAGTGGGCTGAACAGTTGTCAGGTGAGAGAGAAGAGAATTAGCTTCTAAGTAGAAGAGTTGAGACTATCCTAATTAGATGGAGGATTCCAAGAGTGGTGGGAGATAAGGTGTCCAATTGGTATCAGACAGAGATTTATGGTTTGGGTTCTATGGGAAATAAGAATCCCATTGAGCAAGAGAAAGACATCAAAGTCTTATTAATTTGGCTACAAGGATCATAGGCCTCTAACTTTTGTTTGTGGTGTTGGTTTTTCCTTTAGGAGATTCCTTATAACATGGCTATATATCTGTGCCAAAGCCAATTATCTTTCAGAGTGATCTTCCATTTGTGATCAGCTTCTGAGAAAGAATAGCATTGTTATTTAAAAAGATTGAGGCTAATAAGCTACTGATGAAAACCAATGAGCTCATTTGTATTCTTACTTCTATAAATGACACAGACTTTCAGCCTAAGAAAAAGAGATGTATTAGGAAGACAAATAAAATTAGTTTTTCCCCCTAAACAGAATTCTTTCTTTATTTTATTCCACCATAAAATATTTCTGTTGAACTAATATTCTGTTGTAAAAATTCTAGGAATTGCTCTTTGGAAATCTAGAATTAATGAACCCAAATTGTTAATATTTTATTTTTGAAATAGTCAGGCAAGGTAAAACTTATAAAAGCTGATGGTGATTGTTTACTGGCTTAATTTTCCTACATAAAGAAATGGTCTGCAGTTAAAATGAGAGGAAAGGAAGCTGTGAGGTTACTTGGCTCTGATAAGGATGGACCGTAGCGGGTTCTGATGCTGAATTTCCAGAAATTTCCCCTGGCAAATTGCTGTGCAGAGAGGCAGGAGGAGGCCAATTTAAAGAGGCTTAGAAACCCCATTGAGAGCAGCTGATGAAGAACTGTGATAGCTGTTAATTCTTCAACTTACTTAAGCAAATAGGATTCAATTAAACCCAGTTCACACTTCTTTGGTAAGTCTGAAGCTTAAGAATTCTTGCTGTTAAAATTCAGCTTACTAAACTACCAAAGATTATTTTCTCCTCTAAATTATGTGTGGTAAAATAGGTGAAAGATAGAAAAAGACAAAAATGAATATGGTTACCAGAAAAAGACTCCCCTCCATATTTTCTTATATGGCCAATAAAACCTAGAGCATATCTAATACAATAAGATATTGAGAGAACCAGTGTAGCCATCTGAAACAATAAAATAGCTATTTTAATTCATAAAAAAACTTTCATTGTAACAGCCTTAATTATTAGGCTCTCATTCTAAAGTCATTTAAGAGGAAAAAGAACATATTGTTCAGACGGTAAAAAAACAGGAAGACAAAATCCCTTTAGATTTGTTTTTTTAGACTTTTAAAAAATGTTAAAACCTATTTTGTAAATGGGTTTTCCACCTGATTTAAACCAACCATTTTGTTCTTCAAAAGTCTAGATTGTTGCATTTTAAAATATAGTTATCCCCAGGGCACTGTCTCTGTGATTAGCGGGGAAAAAAATACTGAATCCCTCTTCTGCAAGTAGGTGTGCAGAGGAAAGAACACCCAACTGGGAGGACAGCTTGGCTCTGCCGCCAAGCAAATTAGGTAATTAGGGATCCTCTCCTGGCTTCAGTTTTCTCCTCTGTAGCTGGTCTTTTCAGATTCTTCCAGCCCCGGCATTCAATGATTCCCAGGTTCCATGGCATATGCCTGTGTGGTCCAGCACAGTAACTTATTGGGAGAAGATGGGTGTAAATTGAGATGGGTGTAAACTGAAGAGTGTGTGCCCAGGCTAAAGGACCCAGCTGCTACTCAGCGCAAGCCCACAAGGATGGTAGGATTGTGAGGCTTTTGTTGCAAACTGATTTCTCAGGAGGCTGTACGACCATCAGTCCTTTTTGCTCTCTGATCTCTTCTTTTGTTCCTCCCTGCCCTGCTCTGAATCACTGGGAGGAGAGGACACCTGACCCCTAGAGCTGAACTTCCTAGGCCCCCCTTATCAGCTGGTTTCTACCTGGGTCATGCCAATGGGAGGCACTTGTGGGAAATGGGGGTGAGGAAAAGGGAGAAAGGGGGAAGGGAGAAGGCAGGATATTTCCACCTCTGCCTCTCTGCCTCTGGTAATGCCTTGGACAGCAGAACTGTCTCCTCTGTGGGACAGGCCCACTATGGTCCTGGCTATCCTTGCTCCTGGACTTCAGTTTCTCTGCTTCCTCTGGATCCTCCAGCCTAGGCGTGGCAGTGCCATTGCTAATCTCCACATTCCCTCACCACTCGCTACAGGCTTATCAGCTCTGCCATCACCTATATAACCAATTCTGTCCATTACATTACCTTCGTTTCAAAAACTCAGAGTTATTTCTTTTCTCTGAAGCTAGACTGACTGATAGAGGCTAGAAATATTGATTCTTACCTGAAATCTTTCAATTTTTAAATGTTGGCAAACAATTAATTAAAAAACCCAACACCATGTGGACCAAATAAAATATGATTTCTGCTCACAGGTAGGTTTGTAGCCTGTGCTTTCTAAATGTACATGCTCAGATGAATGGACAAAGAATATGGCATAGACAAACTTACTACAGGGGCTTGTGGAATTAGTGGGGTTTCTGTGAATTGCCAGGTCATTTGAAGTATTCAACTTTATATCCTTCCTGGGATGCCAAGGGACCTTTTCAGTAGGGATAATTTATAATATTCTATCCAGTGAATGAGGAATGTAAGCTGAGTGAGAACAAGGGTATTTTTGCTAGAGGCAATGCACTATATTATGTACTATTTGAGATTCAAGATGTAATGAGACATACCTTTGCCCACAGACATTTACAGTTTAAGAATACATTTAAGGCCAGGTGAAAAGATGTGCTTGATCCCATGGAGGAACAATGAACCGTTTGTGTCTTTGGTATTATATACTCAGCCACATTTCCCTGTTTTGCTTTGGATACCTAGAAATTCAGAGAAATTCAGAGCTAAATCCCGTTCTCAAAACTGGCAGATGCATAGCAGCATCTTATCATCAACTTATGTGGATTCTATTCCTTCTCCAGGGTTACCTCTCCTCACCCAAATATCCGATTCTAATGCACATTTTCCCAGCATCTGAATTTAAAAATAAACCTGCTATAGTTTTATTGAACAGAATTTTTATAACGGACCTCAAAGCCTTTGTGGAATGAGGTGGCCCATATAACTTTTTTGGGATTCAAAGGAAGGGGAAATGACTTCTGGCTCTTTGATCAGAGAGACCACATTGGCTGGTGTTGAGGGACAGAGTGAGAGTTGAAACTTTATCCTGTAAGTAATGGGAACCACTGAAAGTTTTTTGAGACTGCAAATGATCTGAATTGAGTGATGCTCTGGAAAAGATGAATTAGAGCAACCCGGGTGTGGTGGTGAAGAACACAGAAACTTGGTCTAGGAGGTTACCATGATGGTTTAAACAGGTTGTAATAGGGGCCTAAAGTGAGGTCACAAAGTGGGAAGGAGGAGCATATCTGAGCTGTACAATGGAGGTAGAATGGGCAAGAGCCCAGGAACTGTCTGTAAGATGGGACCATAGCCAGTCTGGAGGTCTAAGTGTGGGTGATGGGGAGAAGAGCAGCACCGTATTTCCCCATGAGACATTGGATTAGGAAAACGGGGAGGGAGAAGAAAGCCATTCATACTAGAAACCATCCTGCTGAAATTTTGCCCTTAGCTTTCTGGAGTGCCAGGTTTCAAGCTGAGTTTTCAGCTATGCCTTTTTGACCCCCAAACTAGGTCAAATAAGTAGTGTCAATAGTGACCTGGAGATATACATTCAGACCAAAGTTGGGGCTGACATCCTCTGGGAGATGAAGGAAGTGCTGTCTCTATCTGTGCTGATTCCTGAAGGGAAAACCCTCAGTGATATTTGAAACAAAAGACTGCAAAGCTGTTACTAAAAGCCACATTAAGAAAGGAAGTGAAGTGTCTGTATGGAGAAGAGAACAGACTCTGCACCTGGTTTTAATCCCTGTTCTTCGATGTGTAATTGGGTAAACCTCGTATCCTTTCTGATCCTCACTTTCCTTTTCTAGTAAACTGAAGCTGTAGATAAGTGCTCCAAAACCTTCTCTGGTCAGATTTCTGAGAAGTGGAGCCCGAGATGGGGATTTCTGTTCATCTGATTTGACAGAGTGCTCTCAAAAGAAGGGGAGTAGAGGAGCAGAAGAGGCAGGGAAAAGGCACGGGCAAGGATGTCACTTCAGCTGAAGGCTAGCTGTAGGCTGATCCCTAGGGGAAACTCTGGGGCCCAATGTTTATTTACTTATTTACTTTTTAACCGCATTACTGAGATATAATTCACATAGCGTACAATTCACCCATTTAAAATGTGCAATTCAATGGTTTTTAGTATATTCACAGATAAGTATAACAATCACCACAGTCAAATTTAGAACTTTTCCATCACCTCAGAGAAACCCTGTACCATTTAGCTATCAATTCCTGGTCCCAACACCCCCACTTCCCCAGCACAACAACCACCATTCTACTTCCTCTCTATATAGGTTTCCCTATTTTGAAATTTCAAATGAATGGAATAATATAAAATGTAGTCTTTTATGACTGACTTCATTTAATTAGCATAATGTTTCCAGGATTCATTCATGTTGTAACATATATCAGTATTTCATTCCTTTTTTTTCTTTTTCTTTATTAGAGAAGATAGTGGTTTACAGAACAATCATGCACAAAATACAGGATTCCCATATACCAACTTACCACCAACACCTTGCATTGTTGTGGAACATTTGTTACAATTGATGAAAGCACATGTTTAAATTTGTACTATTAACTAAAGTCCATAGTTTAACTTAGGGGTCATGGTGTGGTGTAGTTCCATTGTTGTTGTTGTTTTCTCTTACCATATATCCAATCTACATTTCCCCTTCTAATCATATTCAGATATATATTTCAGTGCTCTTAATTATGTTCCCAATGTTGTGCTGCCATCACTACTATCCATTACCAAAACATTTCATCATGCTAAATAGGAACCCTGTACATTTTAACCTTAGCTTCCCATTCTCTATCCCCACCCCATCCCCTGGTAACCTATGTTCTAGATTCTAACTCTATGAGTTTGCTTATTTTAATTGTTTAAAATCAGTGATATAATACAATATTTGTCCTTTTGTGCCTGGTTTATTTCACACATCATAATGTCTTCAAGATTCATCCATGTCGTCACATGTATGAGAACTTCATTCCTTTTTTTACAGCTGAATAATATTCCATTGTATATATATATATAACACATTTTATTTATCCATTCATCAGTTGGTGGACACTTGTGTTGCTTTCATCTTTTGGCAATTGTAAATTATGCTGCTATGAACATTGGTGTGCAAATATCTGTTCGAGTCCCTGCTTTCAACTCTCTTGGGTATATGACTTGTAATAGGACTGCTGGCTTATATGGTGTCTTTCACAATGGCTGCACCATTTAACATTGCCACCAGCAATGAATGAGTGTTCCTATTTCTCTGCATGCTCCCCAACACTTGTTACTTTCCATTTCTTTAAAAGAAGCCATTCTAATGGGTGTGGAATGATAGCTCACTGTGGTTTGATTTGCATTTCCTTGATGGCTAATGATGGTGAGCATATTCTCATGTGCTGTCTCCTGCTTTGCCCATGTTTAGTTGGGTTGTTTTCTTTTTGTTGTTAAGTTGAGGGATTTTTTTATATATTCTGGATAGTAAACCTTTATTGGATATATTATTTCCAAATATTTTCTCTCATTTGTAGGTTGTCACTTTACTTACATAATAAAGTCTGTTGAAGAAGGTTTTATTTTGACGAGTTCTTATTTATCCATTTTTTCTTTTGTTTCTTGTGCTTTGGGTGAAAAGTCTAGCACTTACATTTAGGTTTTTGATTCATTTAGAGTTTATTTGTGTATATGGTGTGAGTTAGGGGTTCTCTTTTTTTTTGCAAATGGGGATCCAGTTTTCTCAGCTACCATTTGTTGAAAAGACAAGTCTTTACCATTGAGTGGTCTTTGCCACCTTGTCAAAAATCAGTTGCCCATAAATATAAAGGTTGATTCCTGAGCTCTCAATTCTATTCCATTGGTCTATATATCTGTCCTTTGCCAGTACCATGCTGTTTTAATCACTGTGGATTTGTAGTGGTTTTTTTTTTCAATTTTTAATCAATTTTTTTTAAGGATACATCGATTTACATAAATGTTACGCAGAAATTTTAGGAGTACCCATATGCCACACCTCCCACACCTTCCACAACCTCCCATATATACATCCTTTATCAGTGTGGAACAACACCTGTAATAGATATACACATTTTAGGGCTTTGCCACCAAGCATGGACCACAGTTCAGACTGTAGACCACCCCCTCTCCCACATAGTTCTGCATGGTACATGATGATATAAAATGGTCTATATCCTCCATTGCGACATCACCCAGGACAATTCCTAAGTCTCCAAAAAGCTCCCATATTACAACTGCCCTTCCCTCAGAATGGTGATGTCCCCTCCACCACCAAGTGAGAGGGGGCTTATATCCTGTGGATATGATGGAAGAGATTATCTTGCCTGCAGCTGCAGGCTCTCTCCATTCCCCAGGATAGCCATCATCCATCATCATCTCCCCACTAGGTGTCCTGGGTGAGTCCATTGAGTTGTAGAGTAGGAGTTGCAGGTCCACAGAGCCTCTGGCCCCAGTTGGCACATGGACAGCCCGTAGTCTCCAGTCTCTGGAAGTACACCTAAAACTCTGGCATCAATCATAGGTTTGAATAGAAGAGACATATGGACCATGTACAGTAAAGACATATTTCGATCAGACTCTGTCACTCTCAGGAGCAAGGAATCCAAATTAGGGCCCACTGGTAAGGCACCAAACTCTGGGACTATCTGCCCTGATATAGGACCTGGATATCTCCAAAGCCCTCAGGAGGCCCTCTGTTTGGGGTGATATCCATATTGGAAGCCTAGGAGGTCCTACTGGGATCTGCATAAGTGTTACCTCTGGGTTGACCTCTGACTCACTTTGAAGTCTCTGAGCCCTATGAACTCATTTGTCTTTACCATTTCCCCCTTTTATTTGAAGTCTTTTTCTAGTCATACTGCCCGTTGGCATTTGTTAGTAATCCCTCGCTGCCAAGGAGGCTCATCCTTGGGAGTCATGTCACACGCTGGGAGGAAGGTAATGCATTTATATGCTGAGTTTGGCTTAGAGAGAGGCCACATTTGAGTAACAAGGAGGTTCTCCAGAGGCAACTCTTAGGCACCCCATAACACTAGGCTGTTTCAATTTCAAGAGCAAAGACTCATAAGTCTAGTCATAAATAACAAGGGCCCATCAATGGATCATCCTCCTTAGCGAGAAACTACCCCTGCACTCGGGGGGATGTTGCTACTATCCTGGAAAATATGGCAGAGCTCTCCAAGATGGGAATTCAGTGTTCTC
>PVKH010022810.1:0-14010 GCA_004027955.1 Chaetophractus vellerosus
ATGGCAGCAGCCCCTCACCTCGAGCTACCCAAAGAGGAGGCCTTGCCTGGTCCAGCAGAGCAAGGGCCTCCTCTCTGGGCTCCCCCGCAGCCTGTTCATTTCACAACATGGCAGACTCTCCCCTTTTCAAACAGCATCTCAAGCACAACCCCCAGGGGAGAGGCCAAGAGCCCAAGGCCCCCAGGACTGCCCGCAAAGCCTGGGCTGTATGCACATTCAGATACTTTTCTCCTGGTTTTTCCTTTAATCACATTTGCTCTTTGTTTTCCCTCATTTCAAATGTTTCCCAACACATCATATTTAGTGAGGTGTTTAAGACAGACTGAGAGATGCCGTTGGAGGCAATGTTTTAGAGCACAGTTTGTACACTAGTTTATTGCCAAATTAAAATAAAGATGTAATCTGGCAAGCTCAGCCTGCTGCTAAACCCTCCTTGTAGTTTCCTGTACCGAGAAAAAAAATGTAGGGGGAAACTAGCAATGGAATAAGAGACCGTGTCTCCTTTTTCCTACCTGATTGCTTTCCAAATGCAAAGAAATAGAGTGAGGAGAATGCTTGGTTTGCCTGTTGCTAAAATTATAGAATTTTTAAAAACAAGAAAAGCAGGACTTTGTTGCTTCTATAATCTATGCTCTGGAATTCCTCATGGTGACCATCCCAGAAGCGATTCACTGTTGCTTTTGAAGAAGTCTAAGGGCTGTGACTTTACAAGTCTAGTATCCCTCTGCCCACTTAACAGAGAATTTCCAACATGTCTAAAATGTTCAATTTTCTGGAAATTCCAGGGGTTTCCAAAGGCACATCCACACAAGAACATAAAAAGCTAATGGGCTTTTCAGAGACCAAGGAATGTAGCTCCTATTTCTATTCCCCAGCACTTTCTAAGCAGCCAGGTTACTCTTTTAAGAATGTCAACAAGAGAAAGGCTCACAACGTTTCCTTTCAGTCACTCCAGCAGTGTCTGAATAGCCACATGCCCATGCAAAAGAGCTTTTACCTCTTGGCAACCACTTAGGTGTTGACTATCATAAATGGATTTATCTCTCAAAGAAAAAATGTCTAAAACATCAAGCATCCTAATTTTGTGAATTCTGAGAGCATTTGGCCATACACATTTCTCCTTGATTAAAAGCAACTTTTTTTTTTTCTTTTTAAACCTGGCCTCCATGGAAATGATAGCTAGCCAAACTCTATCTTGGGCCAGAGAAGACAATCTGCTCAAAACAACGTTAAGTCCCTTAAAAAGCTCACACCAATAAGCCTTCACTGATTTTCATGCATCCAAGATAAAACGCAGTCAGAGCAGAACACCGCAGGATTCAAACCCAGGCATTCTGGCTCCAGTTTGTGTTCTTAACCCCAATCCAGGTCCTGTCCTCTGGGCCTTCAAATGTTGTCTCATTCATTGAAGGAGAGAAAAAGCAATGCCAGGGCAATAAGGGAAAAATAAAGGTGGCTAGGAGTCCACAAGAGGGAGAGTATGTTTGAAAAGACAAAGAAGAAAGCAAATAAGAAAAGAGAAAAAAAGACTGTTCACAGGTGAGTTCTGAAAGAGTTGCCACCTCAAAAGGTACTTTCTAAGAGACAATATCTTTTGCCTGAGGATTCTGTTCCCAGAGTCTGATGTAAACCAGCACCCAGCAGAGCAAATCCTAGCACTGAGGCTGAGATCATAGCTGGGAGTTCTGCAGCAGCAGTAGCAGCAGCTGTCATGGAAAAAATGATGAGCAATTCTTATATGAAAGAATACATGTTCCCGTTCCCACAGCCATTGCTCTGCCAAGGCAGCATGCGGCCCTCCTTGGTGCCCACTGCAGACCTCATCAATGCTAAAAGCTCCGTGATTCATGCGGGATTGCTAGCTATTATTTCCATATGACTGACCCACCAGAGTGGCCACAGCCCCTCTCCACTTGACTTCCAGCCAGTGCCATCAGCTAATGGCGCCTCTGATGGCTGTGACCCACTCCACACCCAGCCAATGCCCCACTCTTTCATCCTGTGATCCTGAGATCTGAAGGTCCTCCTTGGGCCACCTTCATACTAGCAGATGGTCCACAACTATTTTTCCCCAGGATGATTTCTCCTTTCTTCCTTCCTGGAGAAACAGAGAGGTAGGCAAACAGTTGGATTCTGACCACCCATCAGCATCAAGATGCCACCCTCAAGAATGAGAGCGCTTTCAAATTTCATGTAGGGTTTCAGTCTGTTCATTGCACTTCCACATGTGGTAGCAATTAGTGGTTTACCCTTCTAGAAAATTCAATAACCTCTCAAAGACTCGGTTGCTTTGCTACAAAAATAGAGACTTGTTTTGGCCTCTTCCAGCTCTGAAATGATAAGATTAACCAGACCGATGGTCACAAAATATATCCTCGGGTCCAGTCCCTCAGCATCTGGTGCCAGCGCTACTGTGCTATTATCCTCACTGGTCTTCCTGTTTTGACTTCCTATCACTACAGTCCATCCTTAGATTACCACCAGATTAACCCTTGGAATCTGTAGCTCTGAGTGTATTGCCCCTCCCTTAACATTTTCAAAAGGCTCCTAATTAGAAATGCAAAGATCACTTTGCTTAGAATTCAACAATAGTCACAATTAGGTTCTAAAAGTCTCATCTCTACTATAATTAATTTTACCAAATTTCAGTTTCAGCCAATGTAACAAATTCACAATCCCATCAATATGTTTTTCCTAACCTTTATGATTGTTTATGTCATTCCTCTTACATAAAATGTGCCCTCTCCCTCCATGCCCACAGACAGCATATTCCTTAAATTCCAAGTGACATCATTTTATAAGACCTCCAGAGTAGCTAGAGCACTAGATTTCCATCTCCTGAACACTGTGCTACCAATGTCACATAACTCATCCAGCCAAGAGTGACTGGGTATCGCTTACGTGTCTGTCAAATCACTGTTTTTGTCCATTTCTTAGATGACTGGTGAACTCATATGTATCAACATTCTTTCTTTCCCAGATGGATTGAAAAACCCTTGGTATAGTTATTTTTTGCCAACACTGCACCATGTAGAGTGTCTTACACAGATGTGGGTTTAATATTTGGTTTTGTTCCATCACATTGGTAGTGTACCTGCAATTACAACTATCCATCCAAACACATCTTTACAGCCAAGAGAGATGACATTAAGTGATGGTCACTGATAGTGGCTGAGTTGCAACTACAGGCCAGGTGTCCTCCAGGGATGCCCATCCACCCTGCCACAGCGATTACAGGATATACTATTTGACGTGCTGGGATGTGAAGGGTACATTTGGGGGCATCTCCTCCAGCACAATTGCAAAGATGCATAGTTTTCACTTAGTCTGGTAAATCTGGCCCTCAATATGCCGCTAGCATAAAGGGAAAAACAATTAACAAACTGTCGAAAAAATACAATAACCTAGCAGATTAGAGGACGAATACTCTGTGTCCTGAGCCACTCAGCCCTTGCCTCTGCTAACTGCACCGTCCTGGACCAGATGCACCATGGCTCAACTCCAGGAATGAAACTGTATATTCTGCCGAAAGGGTAGCCAGGCTGCTCAAGGGGAAAAAATTACTAATGGTAAATCTTTTCTATTTTTAGACCTAATGTGCATTTTATTTGGCAGTAAGGGCAGCATGAATAAAACTCCAACCCTAAGAGTTTTAATTTGCTTCCCCCAGCATGCTCATGTCAGTAGAGACCTTGCAAAGTGTCTTACACAATCCCCCTGCCTTCAGGAAGAACCCCACATATGCAAACCAGCCCAGACAGGAAAACTCTAGAATATCCTCATCACTCATGTAGGTCCAATATTTCTTTACATATATGTAATTTTAACACATTGTCCCTCCAAATAGAATTCTTAGGATGATGTGACTGAATAACACATTTTGCAAATTTCCCCTATTTTCCCTTTGGCTTTTAATGGCTAGAGTCTCTCTCATATTTCCCTAGATATATTTTGTCTCTTTTAATTATTATTCTATTTTATTTGCTATTGTTAGCCTTATTTGAACCTCCAAAGGTACGTTCCTTAAAGGCAATGACTATATATATTTTATAGTATATATGTAGTATATAATATGTAATATATTTTATAGTATGGTATTTTATGGAATATATGTATTATTTGTGTGTGTATGTGTAATAGCAGAACTTCATTTAAAGCTTTCTTAAGAAGTGGACTTCTCCTTCAACCCAACCAGCAAGAGAAGAAATGCCCTGAGATAACTAGGCTGAAAACTAGTATTATCTATGCGTGTTTTATTATTATTTCTCTGGCCACTTCTCTTGTTGTTTGAGCAAAGCTCTAGTTAGTGTTCCTAACCGTTTTGGGGGTCATACTTCCCTTTGAGGATCCTAGAAAAGCTATGGGTCTTTTACGCCCCAGAAGGAACACCTATTCTTATACACAAAACTCTTTCTCAAATTCCATGGGATGGGGGCCGGGGAACTGGCCACCTGAAGTACCCAGGTTAAGAACTACTTCTCCAAAATGTCTTCCTTATTTTTTTATGCTGTTGCAGATGTTTACAGAATTCAGACGAGCAACCTGAGCGACCTGGCTGCCCCAACCGCCTTCCGTGCACATGAGGCACCGAGTTCAGGCCACTGCACAGAACAAAAATAATCACTGAGAAGAAATGTAGAGACGATTAACTAGCCATCTGTTTCCTGGAGAACCATTCCATCCTGTCTCAAAACAAGGTAAGCATGCTCGCCTTTTGGTCTTGACTGTATGCCAGAATCCAGTCCTCTTGCTTGGGGTGGAAAAGCAAGCTCTGGATGTAAAAGTTCAGCCGGTACTTTTGATAGGTTGCCCCTTCATCTGAGCTGATCAATAAACTGCTCTCAATCTCCGGGTCTGTAAGTAACATAATCTGCAGCAAAGAAATTTGGGGGAAAGAAAATAAGAGCAAGATAAGTTTACAAATTTGCAAAATTTGAGAATGAACAAAACATTTGACAACAGCAACAAGGGGCAGGTAAAGAATGTTTGGCCTAACAAGGACTTGGTCCCTGTCAGCTTTATTCTCCTACCCTGGATCAGTGCCATGAAACTATTTTAACTAAGGCATGAAAGGGGCATGGGTTGATAGGAAGGCACGGGGGTGACGAGGGGAAAAAACTGTATTCTGTTTTCATCTGTGGGATTCTTTGTTTAATTCCAAGCTTACTTCCTTAATCTGGAAGATTTTTCCTCTGTTTCCTTAACCTAAAACCTCTTTCCTATTGTGCCTTGTCTGCCCTCCATTTTGAAGAATAAAAGAGCAATACTCATCACAGTATATTGTGGGAAAGGTGGAAATAAACAGAAAGAGGTCAAGTTCATTTTTTTCTCTCCTATCTCAAGTGCTTTTGTTCCACATCAACAATATCCCATGTTATCCTACTCTTAGCTTGATTTTCGAGCTCTGTGTCAAAGACCGGTCTCTCTAAAAGCCTTCTCAAGGAATTACACAAAGCCTTAATCATGGAGGGAAAGGATGCCTTTTTCCATTTCAAAAGTAACCACCCTACCCTGCTCTTTTTGCCCCACTACCTAAATCACTTTCTAACGGCATATAATTTACTTATTTGTTTATTGTCTTTATTGCCCACCCCCCACTATAATGTAAGCTCAGTGAGGGCAGGAATATTTGTCTATTTTGTTCACAGAGAACTAAGGCCTCATATGAATTATGTGCTCAAAAAAATATCTGTTAAATGGATGAATGGAAAGAAAGAATTTCAGAGTAGTCATGTGGAGATAGAAAGATAGCCGGAACCATCTGAGAATATATGAATCGATGTGAACAGAGTAGTTGGATGCACTTCTCAATCTTTCGCCTATGAACAGAAGAACATGCTGCAAATTCGTAAAATTCACAGCTTCGGATGCCTTGCACGCCCTCTCTTGGATGCATAATCTCGGCCAGGGTAGCGTGGACAATCCTCAACATAATGCTATGGAGGAGCTGCCCTGGAAACTATTTTTTTCATTCTCTCATTTTATGCCAGTAGGAAAGTGTGACAAAGTACCTCATTCCCGAGTCTCTGTGGGTTTCCTCTCACTCAAAGTGCACACGTCATGTCTCCTGACAGGTGGCCTTAATGCTACCCATTGACTTCCTCCCCATCAACTTGTTAATTGGCACTCTCTGGGTTTGGTTCGGAGAGGCATGAAAGATGTGCTTAATGTGTGGCTGTATGAAGAAAAATCCCTGCAGCTCAGGGTTTAAAGATGACTAGCGGAGGACGTGGCAGTTCCAGGAAAAGAAGGGGGTGGGGATAGAGCCATGTCATAAAAGATCAGAGTGTCAGGCAAACACAAGGAGCTTTCTCAAGCATTTGGGGACAATCATATTAAAACCTCAGAATAGTTAGTGTCATCTTTGAAAATGGTGTCCCGTCACCGTTAAGTGCCACATGAGGATCCTGTTTAAGACCCACTCAGCCTGAACTGTGTTTATGTTATTCAGGATGAATTTAAGGTTCCTTGCCGTCCTTTCAAGCTCTCCTTCTTAGAGAAACAGCGGCGTGAGGAAAGCTGGGGCTGTTGACCGCGCTCCGGGCAAGATGGAAAGCACATGCGAAATTGGAGACTGATCACCTCTCACACCATGTTCCACTGGAGCCACTGCCTACCAACTATAATTTGGCAAATTTATAGCTTTTCTTGCCTCGCATACACCAAGCAGATGGCATCCCCTCATTGGATGGCTGACACAGAGCCGTCACTTAATTGGCTAGTATAAACTCACACGGCTTCATTAAAATATACTGTATGCATTAAGCAAGGACGTTGAGATGGTTCCTAAATTCACAGGCATATTTCCAGGCAATTTCATATTTACTGGCACATAAAAGCTGTCATTTTTTTGAATAACAAATTAGCCATCAAATGATCATATTGCTTTGTGTCTCCTACCACAATTAACAACAATGTATAACAACCTTTCTGCACTACGGCCAAAAAGTAATTTCCATGATAATATGAAGGGGCTCAATTTTATTCAACATCCATTGTCTCAGGCAAGGTGATATTTTCTCCCTCTGGTTTTATATTTCCTTTTAACCAGAACATGTTTCCCTTTTTTCCCATGAAGGTAGAGTTCAACACTTGCTTCTCCTGACAGACTATTTCATTAAAATAACAAATAACACAAGGCCTACTGAATATCCCCCAAACAAACTGATTTTTATTTTTAGCTTTTGTTTAAAATGCATTTGATATTCATTTATACTTTAAGCCATCAGGTTATGATATATTCTGCATCCACCTAATATTGGGGTGGGGGATAAAATAATCCAAATATTTTCAAACATCTGGATATTTAATATTGGATAAAGAAAACTCTTGGCTTCCTTGACTTTTCTTTTGCAGACCAAAATCCCATCTTCTCCATACAGCCCTCACCTGAACCCCTCAATCTGTGTGTCTGACATCTGGGAAATGATGGAAGACAATGGGAAATCCTCCCTATAAGGTTTGCAGGTGTGTCTGTACTACACAAACCTTCTAGTGGTTCCTGTCTCAAATCTTTTTCAAATCCACTCAAAACAAACAGATCAATCTGGATCCACTTTTGCTTAGCCATTTTTTATTGCACAAATAATTGTGTAAGACAGCCAGTAGAATTCAAAATTAAAGAAAAATTGCTCATGACCTGATCACTCTAGCAAGTTAAACCATGTTTGTGTTTCCTTCTGCTCCCGTATCCATATCCATGTTTCATATAATCTATTGAGTTTTTAATTCTGATGTTTTCCATTTAATATGATGGCCTATGTGCATTTTCGAATGTCCCTTAAACACAAAAACACATACACACACATTAACATGCACCACTGAGTACAATATATTCCAACTACTTAATCACAGCCTTCAAATTAATTTGCTTTATTGTTCCAGTGGTTGAAACATAATAAGCACTTACTGAATTCGTGCTAAGCGAATTAGTGAAACCTTATTATTTCAGTCCAAAAATTCAAATTCTATAGTAAGTTTACCTCAAAGGATAGAAGTTTGTTCTATCATTTTATAGGTTAAAATGTAAATAAATGAATAAGTAAATAAAGAATTTAAGCAAGATCTAAATAGAAACCGTTCAACCTACTAAAGAAAAAAGAACATGTAAATAATAAAAGTAATCCAGTCTTTAGATATAGTTGATGCTGTCCATAAATAAGTAAGCCTGATACGTAATCAAGCAGGCTTTCTACTGGGAAATGGTTTCAAACTGTTAAGTTCATATTAGTGAATAACTTTAAAAAATAATAGAGCTACATTCCCTAAACATGCCCCATAATTCCTGCTAGTTGAGACGGACTCCCTAACCCCTCTAGGTCTTCAAGGGGTTTTAAATAAAGAGTGTTTTGCCACCTTTGAGCCTCCGTATTTCTGAGTACGATCTGAGTAACAGAATTTCAGGACTCTGTAAAGGGCCTAAATCCAAGCCCTGCACAATTCCTGAAGTGAGTTCCCTAAAAAGCAGGGTCATTGTTTGCCTGATGCAAATCTTGGCGCACAGTAGGGCCATGCATGTTTGTAAATGAATGAACAGAGGAACAGATGAATGAATGAGTCCTTTGCACTCCTGCTGTCTGCTGAAAGCAGTCTACAGCTCCCTGCAAGGTTCACAGTCCTGGTCCTCTTCAACAAACCCCTGCTGTCCTACTTGGAGGCAAGGGGGGTGATGATGAGGGGAAGAGTCTGCCTGTAACAGCCCACGAGTGATTAGAACCAGTTGACTTCTGCCTTGCAGGGTGTGCCGACGCAGCACTGACTACAGCTGCAGATGAATTGTTTTCCATGGAAAGTCAATAATGGTGACACTGCTCCCGCCACCCAACGCTAAGCAGTCATCCATCATCCACTTCAGGAGGGAGGAACTTTATTTGTTTTTCCTGGAGGTGACAAATGAACATGAAATGCAATTTATGGATTTCATATACGTCATTTCTTTTTTTTTTTTTGTATTAGTTCTTCTGACAGCTCAGTGTCATCAAAAATTAAATGCACCTTCACTCTCTTTGACTTGTTCCAGCTACACAATATGGCTATTTGATATAATTTTACAAAAGGTTGGCAGGCAGCTTTCTGTTCCTTCCAGGTGTCTACTGTGGACTTTCTTCCCAGAGGAAGGGTGCTACAATTTAGTTTTCCAGATTCTTTTCCGAGGAACATTGTTCTTGGAATTCCACCATTTGCATGTTTATTCCTGCATGTTATTAAGTTGGGGCTAATAAGAGGCAGCCTCATCCCCTTTGGGAATATACTTTTTCCCAATACTTTGGTTCTAATACAGAGCATTTACTTCACGTGTTGCTCATGTGTCTACTTTTTTTCATTCGTGGACTTGAATTAAGCAAAGGGGATGTGCTGTGGATATCTCTCCTGCTTTGCTCAAGGCTGAACTCCCTCCAGAAGCAGATATCAAGGGTGCATAATAAGTACTTTTTATAATGATAATGACAGTGACAAAGAAAACCAGCAACCACAGCAATGGGTACTCCAGTTATCTACCCACTTTATTCAAACAACAAAAATGTTTCTATCTATAAACTGTGTAAGAGGCTATTTGCAAACCTCTGACCTTGAAACTAAAAATGAATTAAGCAAAATGTAATCACAACAAGTAATTTGCCAATCAACATGGGTGGAAAAGTTGCCTATTCCCAAGGTGGGCTGAGGGTGAGAGAAGTAAGTACTTTCAATTGGCAGATCTTTGGAGGACAGTATTAGGAAAAGTATATAGGATCCCAGAATGATCCATGAAAAAGAAATCACTGAAGTACACTTAACAATAAGAAAAGGAGAGGGAGGTGATTAAATAGAAAAAGGTTCAATCAATTATACACTGCTGGAAATGAGTCTGAGGAAAGATGAGTTCTGTGCAACCACTTGTCCCACATCCCACCCCACCCCCAAGTTCAGTGACACTTACCTAATATGCCACTCATGTTCATTAACACAAAATAGGGTCATTTAATCCTAAGAGACCAAAAGAACTTTTGGACGAAAGAGCATATAATTGTGACCTGAAAGGTGATTCAGTGGAATTCCTGGGTAATTTTTGCACTGTATTCTAAAAAGTTTATTCTATAAGTTTACTTTTAAACTATCATTTTAAAATAAATGTCGAATAACTTGGAAATTTTAAGGGAAACAAAGTTTTCAAGGAGCATGTAATAAAATTTTATTCCTTCACATGTCTCTTAATAGCCTTGTCAGGAGACCCTACCTTTTAGTTACTAATTATAACAGTAGAAATAATCCATTCCGTACTATTTTTCCCAATCTTATACAGTACCGAGGAGAGTAATGGTTATCGGAAAAGACAACTTGTGGATGCACTGGGTTATATTCCTTAGGAGACAACTCAAGGGAAAAAAAATTATAGGAGATCTCTTCTCATTTCTCTTGAGACTTCTGAACATAAGCCTCTCCTTTCAGTCAACTTAGAGAAAGTGAAGCTTAAAACACCATTTCATGGGAGTGGAAGTGGTTCAAGCGGTTGAGCCCCTGCTTCCCAGATGGGAGGTCCTGGGTTCGGTTCCTGGTGCCTCCTAAAGACAAACAAACAAAAAAACAACAAGCAAACAAACAAAAAAAAAACCACCTTAAGGGAGCCGATGTGGCTCAGTGGTTGAGTACCGGCTTCCCACATACAAGGTCCTGGGTTCAATCCCCGGCCCCAGCAAAAAAATAAATAAATAAATAAAACAAAGTAGGACCAAAAAAACCCACCATTTCACTATGTTCACTATGAGATTTTACTTCTATTCCTGTGAATGGTACTGACCCTCCACAGAGGAAATATATGTCCTTTTTATGGGCAGGTTGATCTGTGGGCAGAGCATGGGGCTGGTAAACCACGGACTTATTTGCCACAAAGAAAACCCATGGCCAAATCCTAAACCTGACCCTAGCCAATGCCTTTGTGAATGGGTGCTCTTCTGCACAAAAGAGAATGGATGAGAGTATGTTCACTGAAGGCTGTTCATGCCATGAAAAGAAGGAAAGAGGAGACTCTAAACTACAATCACAGGAAATAGCAAGGGGTCTGAGTCCAGACATTAGGATTTGAGTTTCTTTTCTGCCATATTGTGCTTCTTTAAATAGTTCACAGTTTGCTTAATCTTTTAAAGCCTGTTTCCTTGTGTGTTGCAATTAAAGGTTCACATTTATTGAGCACCTGTTATATAAGAGATACTCTACTAAACCTTTAAAATATATTACTTCATTAAATTGTTTAAAAAAAACATTTTCAGGTAGATATCATTATGCCCATTTGAAAAATGAAGAAATTGATACTTAGAGAAGTGAGGTGATTCAAGATTACATGGCTAGTCAGTAGCAAAGCTACTCAATTCATACACTGCATGGGTTTTTGTGAAGATCAAATAATATCTGTGTGAAAGTAATCGGCTTAAGTTTTGTACAAATGTTACTATTATTACTTCACAAAGAATGCCACATTTATTACTATGTATTCTGCTAAAATGTAATAATTGAGTAAAAAAATAAACTTTGCATTGCAAATATCTTAAAAATATTGTATCAGTGGTCAAAGATGGAGCTAACAAGGAGTGGGAGCTAGAAAATGGAGACTTGCAATAACAAGATGATTAGTGACATGTTCTTGAAGAAATAAAGATCATTTTTATAGCTTTAAGTATAAATCAAAACATCCAGTCAGGGTTCACAGTCAGATTTTTCACAATGGTCCTGGTCTCCTTTCCCTTGTCCTTCCAGTCCCACTCCTCAGGAAGACAGGTTTGGGCTTTATCATAAAAATTAGTGAGAACAGAATAACAGAAATGGCCATAAAGCTCGGACCTATGATAGAACTGGTGGAGTGACGTTTTTGTACATGCTTGGTCCAAAAGAAGTTTATGCTAAAACCAATAAGCATCATTACTATATAATTGTGTCTCCTAATAAACACATCCTATTATATCTAAATTTACATCTAAAAATAAGCTTATATAGAAGAAATAGCTATTATCATACTTAAAATTTTATAGGTAATATGGAATAACCATTAATGTTTAGCATCAAATCATCTGGCTGAAAAATCTAAACATGGTTTATTAGAGGAAAAGAATGATATATAAATTCAAAGGACATTTTTATTATTGCAGTCACTGTGCTAACTGATTAAATACCTTGAAGTGCCTTAAAAATCCCAGCATTATCCCACAGCCTCCACTCAAATGCAATCGGAACACACTCCCATGGTCATTGCAAGTCCCAGAGAACTTCTCTTTTAAATCCCCAAAGATCTATAAATGCCAAGAGGTTACATCATTTTTAAATGTTAGCTACTATCAGAAGAAGCTGTGATGCTGGGAGAAATGGACATTCATCTTCTTTGCTCATGGGAAACTTTTTAAGAAATGATGTTCATTTAATGATAAGAAACCACTTTATCCCACCAGAAATGATAGAGGAAAGGAGTGGGGAGGGAGATAGAGCAAGAAAGAGGAACTATCAGTATATTTCAACATTAATTTAGGTGAGGGACACAATTTTGGCAAAATCTCTAAGTTGTGAATTTGGTTTTCAGATTTTGAATAAATGTGAAGTTTCAAATCAAGAGACTGAAAAGGAAGAGCAAGGAGGAATGAATCTGTTCTCAAAATGAGTGAGCAAAATGTACCCACACTCTTCATCTCTTGCTCTACTTGTATCATCATCCTGACGAGTATGTTTTAGTTTTACTTACTTACATTAATGCTTCATGGTAAACTGGCAACTATACTAGGGTATATCAGAAGAGATTAATGAAGCCTCAGCCACATGAGACCTCGCTAATGTATTTGGCTATTAAAGCTTTCCTAAGAAAACTATGGAAACCACCAGGGGTTGCTCTCAAACAGGATTTGCAGATTAGTGAAGTGAGAATCACTTCTGTAGCTCCACTGCACAGATGTCAGAAAGATGGGGAGATCATCTAGGACGAAGTATCCCATGTTAACAAGGAGATGTATTCCATGTAAGTCTTCCTCCTTTCTTCAATTATTTAATGACAGCTATTGATCATTTCAAGTTGTTTTGGGGAGTCAGAAAAGGGTGAATGTGGTTAATTTAGATGCTGCTCAGCATAATTCCATCATCTCCTCCTTTTCCTCTCTCCTTCCTCTCTTCCTTCAATCAGAGTAGGCAACATAATAACATGGCGTCTTATGAAGATGAGTTTTTCCCCTCATGATCGAATTTTCTAGGCAGTTTTGTATTTTGGACTAATTCCATCTCAAAGTACATATTCCAGAAGCAGCAGATCTGGGAAAGTACACTAAAACGATAAGGATTGCTGTTCTACTTATTTATTACTGTGTAACAAACTATCTCCCAAACAGTGGCTTAAAACAACCGTTTTAATTTGCTCGTGATTTTTGGGGCCAAGAGCTTGTGATGAACTCAGCTGAGTCATTAGACTCAGATCCACATGCATCAACTGTGGTGGCTGGAGCTGGAGGTTCCACTTCCGAGATGGCTTCTTCATTTGTGTTCGGCCCCTTGGTGATCCATAGCCTCTCTTTCTCACCACATGGCATGCCATCCTCTAGGACCTTTCCATGTGGCTTAAACTTCCGCCAGCACGGCAGTCTCACATTAGCAGTACTTTGTAAATGATGGCTGGCTTCCTCTAATGTGAGCAAACATCCCAAGGGTCTCAAAAGTGCAAGCTGCAAGGCTTCTTATGGCCCAGCCTCACAAGTGCCTGGCATCAGTTTTGCCACATTCTATTAGCCAAACAAGTCACCAAAGCTGGCACACATTTAAAGAGAGGGGAGGGGCCGGCTCGATAGCCCAGTGGATAGGGCGCCGGCATACCACATGGGAGGCCCTGGGTTCGATTCCCGGGGACTTCTCCTAGCGGGCAGACAGCCTTGAGAATGGCAAGCCGCCATGGGCGGGCCGGAGCCGCCGTGGGCAGGGCAAGAAGCTGCCACGGACAAGGCAAGAGCCGCCACGGGCAGGGCAGGTCGCCCGCGGATGGAGCGCAGCCAGCCACCCACGAACTGAAGC
>PVKH010022811.1:0-14010 GCA_004027955.1 Chaetophractus vellerosus
GAAAACATGATTTTCAAATTTATTTGGAAGGGTAAGGGGTCCTGAATAGCCAGAAACATCTTAAAAAGGAAAAGTGAATTTGGAGGACTCTCATTTCTGGACTTTAAGTCTTATTACCTAGCTACAGTGGTAAAAAACAAACAAACAAACAGCATGGTACTGGCGTAAAGACAGACACATAGACCAATGGAACTGAATTGATGATTCAGAAAACCCACCCTCACACCTATGGTCAAGTGATTTTTGACTAGTCTGTCAAACCCACCCAGCTCGGGCAGAACAGTCCATTCAACAGATGGTGCTGAGAAAACTGGATATCCATAGCAAAAGAAGGAAAGAGGACCCCTAGCTCACACCTTATACAAAAATTACTCAAAATGAATTAAAAACCTAAATATAAAAACAAGAACCATAAAGTTTCTAGAAGAAAATGTAGGAAAATATCTTTAAGACCTGTTGGAAGGTGGTGGATTCTTAAAGGAGATAAGAGGAGGACTGAGATGGACTACTGATATTTAATGTATGTAGAAGCTTTAATTAGCTTTACTGTAAAAATGTAGAAATGTACAGAGTTGACAGTATCACATTATAGTGAGTAATAGCAGTTTATAAATGGAAAGTGGCTGAAAATGGTAGTTTAGGGATGTAAATGCCAATTGACAGAAAGCTAGAGAAGAATCTAGGGACTGAATAGTACCAGAGGTGGATGAGAATTGTGGTTGATGATACAGATGCAAGAGCGTCCTTTGTGAGCTAGGGTAGATGTACATCACTATTGCAGGGTGGTGGGAATGTGGAGAAGAATGGGAAAAATACAACTGGAGTGACCTATGGAGTGTGGTTAACAGTAATAATATAATATTCTTGAATCTATGCCAAAGATGTACTGTGTTGATAATGGGGGAATATGGAAAATGTGTGTCAAATATATGCTGTAGACCTGCTAATAAGTGGATAATATTATCTCATAATATGTAACAAAAGATCCACCATGGTGTGGTGTGTTGATAGAGGGGTGTTGTTTGGGAATTCTGCACATGTACATGATTGTTTTGTAAGTTTACAACTTCTGTAACAAAAATATATTTAAAAAATAATAATAGGGTGGATTGGGGTAAAAATACACCAAATGCAAGATAAGGACTATAAGTATCTTGTAATTATTAGTAGCAGGATTTTGACAATATTCTTTCATAATTTGTAACAAATGTCTGACGACAATGCAAGGTGTTGGTGGTGGGTTGATGTACGGGAACCATGTATGATGTTATGCATGTTTGCTTTGTAAGTTCACAACTTTTACTATACACTTATTGTTTATGTATGTTTATGTATAAATGATATAAAAAATAATAATAGGGTGGGTTGGGGGAAAATACTTTGGTTAGTAGTAATATTTTGAGGATGCTCTTTAATCATTAGTTTAAAATGTTTAACAGCAATGCTTAACACCAATGCAAGGTATTGGTGGTAGGGTTGAGGTATGAGAGCCCTGTATGATATTATGTGTGTTTGTTTTGAACGTTCACAACTTTTGTTACACAATTATTGTTTATGTATGTTCATGTATGAGTGATATACTTCAATAGATTAAAACAAAACATTCCTGTGGGGATGTGTTGGTGCAGGTGTGATATATTTATTAAATAATACACAGTATAGTGTGGACTTAGTAAGGGGTCTGTGGTTTTCACCTGACTGGCAAAGGGCTCTGTGGAACAAAAATGATTAAGAGTCTTAACAGATAATTTAATCAAGACATGCCAGCTGAATCTAATGCATTCAAAGGGTATCACACCTAGAGGAACAGATTAGTTTATAAACATAATCTTTCTCTTTTTTGGGATTCATAAATAATCTCAAACTGCCACAGCTGGGGTAGGAGGAGTTTGGGTGTAATAGTTTACATTCTTTTACCCACAAGAATGAAGAAAACTAATAACATTGAGGAAATCAGATCAAATAGAGTTGAGTGGTGATCAAACAGCTCAATACTTACTCCACCCACAGTTTCCCTGGCAATTGAACCTTCATCTTATGGCAACATATTAAAAGTAAAAATCTCACATGAAAGTGAAGCCAAGAATATTTCCTAATGAGCTCTTCCTCAGGAAAATCTGATGAAGAGTTGGCGCAGTTTGCAATGCAGAACAAGAATGATGCAATGAAAGGTTAACTTGAGCCTGAATACTCAGAAAGAATGGTAGAGACCTATTGCTTCTACTCCTGGCCATATTAGCTCCCGGTAATAAAACACAGCTTTACTGTCTATAATATATTACTTGCTCTATTCATCTACTTGCTGCTTGGAAAGAAATCCCAGAGTCAGAATGACTGGATGAGTAAAGGTGAATATCATTCTCCATGTGGACAAGCTCAGAGCAATCTAGGCCTTCTGCCTGAGTCGCTTTATGCACCCTTGCATTCATTTTGGAAGTTAAGCCCATACAAGGTTGTCAGTAACAAAAGGAGACAACAATTTCCATTACCGTTTCAAAAGTATAAGCGTGAAACAAAAAGTCTTTATCTTTAGAATGTGGCAATATAAAGTCATGCTAAGACAAGATCAGGACTGAAAGCAAATGGTGAGCAAATCTCAGGTTGGAATGTCTCTCCCAGGCTGCCATGGCAGCTCATAATCCTCACTGCAGTAGTCATGGCTGGCACACTGAAGACATTTCCTGGTCAATTATGTGGGCTACATGCAGAGACATTGCCAACATCTGCACAAGCAGAAAAGGGGAAAGAGAACTAATAGGGAAATCAGGACCTAGGCTGAAATCAACTTTCCAATTTCCCAGAAAATTTGTTCCATTTTACTTGTGTCTATAAAGCTTGGCAGATGCAATCTTTGAACAAGTTGATAGCTGATGAGAGTCAGCTTACTGTAATAGCTAAAACATGAATTTTTTTCTCGAAAAGATCTAGATTCAGTTTTTGGCTCTGCCGCTTACTATGTGAAATATGACAAGTTATCTAATCTCTCCGAGCTTCAATTTTCTTTCTGTGGATAAAGAGGATAAGAATCCTTCCCTTGCAGAGTTAAATAAGCGAATGAGCATAAAGCATCTAGAGTAAGGGTTTATTAAATGGTACCAGTAGTGGTAGCAGGAATGATATTCATGGATGTGGAAATGTTAGTAATTCTATTTTCATGATGATGTTAATTTTACATTTTCCCTTTGAATATATTAGCCCTTTCATTGATTGAAAGATTTGTTCTGATTTTCTTTTCCTGGCTCTGCCTCAGTGGGGAGGGTAGTAAAAGCATGGTACCTAAAATCCAGTGTGTCCAGTATTCTCAGAGAATATTTGTATATTTATCTTCCTTTGGAATTCTGGATTATTACTTAACCAACTCAGCTTGGAAGTTTCCCAAGACAAATTCAGTCTCCGACACTGGTAGAATGAGAGATGGTAAGAGGATATATTAGTCTTTTCACTAAAGTTCTTACTGAAAACCGAGGCCTGAAACATAATGTACTTTCACATTATGAAGAGATGATACTCCAAATTCTAATTACTGTTAAGAACTGTAATGGTTCTTCTACCCCAAATAAATACCCTTTATAAAGACCGACCAATTTTGGTGTATTTCAAAAGGCACGCCTGTGGCTGACCGAAACAAGAACCTTAGGGAATAAGTTCACACTCCATTTAATGACAGTGTTAGCTTCCATATAATGCCACTTAGCTGGTGCCTAACAGCATCCTAAGAGTGAGAGGGAGGCTAGCCTGGGAAACAGGAGTAGACAGAATACTGACCTCAACAGCAGCTGCCAAATAGAGAACAACCCACAAAAGTATTATGAAAATTCAAGTTCCATTCTAGGAAGGTAGAAAATCAAAGGATGCAGTCCAAAATAGGAGGCGTGGCTCAAGGAGCCCTCTTCAGCAATGGAAACAGAGGGAGCATCACTTGAGGGTCAGGATGTCCAAGAGAATTTGTCTGAAAGTAAAACAGGGATAAATGGGATCTGAGCCTGATCCCTGGCATACAGGACTGACAGTAATGAAACTGGCACGCAGGCCTCATCCTACTAGAAAGAGTACAGTAACGAGCTGAAAAATTCCTGGGACCCTGGACCACCTGGCTAGGGCCAGCAATATGAGCTGTTACTCTGCACCAGTGTTATTCAAGGGTAAGTGGGAGATGTTGCCCAGAAGGGTTATGGAAGCTTCATTATCCTGGTTAAGGAGCAGACACAAGATACAGAGCTTAGGTGCCCTGTTGCCGATGCAAAAAAAAAAAAAAATAGATGGTATAACCCACAGCTAGCTTAACGCTCAAAACAGCTGAGCCGAGACTCACCTTACGCTAAACATAAGTCATTTGGACACGCAGGTGCATCTTATACTTTCTCATTTTGATTGCTCTATAATGGTGGGGGGAAGGAAATATTTCACTCTGTAATCATATTCCAGAATCTAGAACATTAAACTGAATAGTCTATGTTACCTATGAGTCTCTCTGGATACTACTTGGTAATTCCTGATGGAAAAGAACATTTAAAACCTGCAGTATATAATGAGACACAACTCACTGTCTTCCAAACTTACTAAAAAGGAATGTCATCATAACATAATTGAGGCATGATCTCCTCCAGCACAGAGACAGTACAAAGCTATTTGGGCATTCAAACTGGGAAGGAAATTCTGTTTGCTCTCATAAGAAAGGCATTTCTCCAACTCCACTGCCATTCCAGAGAGAGGTAAGGAAATGTAAATTGTGAAACTGAATTTTAACTAGCATGTTAGAATTCTGATATTTAAATGAATGATTTCTTTTCCAATGCATTGGAGAAAAAAGCTTTATGGGAAACTTTATGTTAATTTCAGAGTGCTACCTGGACTGAAAATGTCAATTATTTCCTCCCATTCACACCTTTCAAAGAATGTGAGTCATCCACAGCCTGGGGAGGAGCAGCCTTATTTGCTGTGTGGCTACACACAGGTCCCTGGCTCTAGGGCACTGAAATGCAAAAGTCTACCTGGGGCTGGAGAAGTGGCAGGACAAACACACTCCATCTCAGAGGCTGCTTACTGGGGAACTCAACCTCAAGACATGGGAAATTGGAAGAGGCCTGGTTAGGTATGATTAAAATTTAGCTGCATTAACAAAAAATAATCCCTTATCAATTTAAATGTTGTTCTATATCTAGATTTGGACCTAAAGCTCATAAGACTTTGCTTTGCAAGTTTTGCTACCATAGTATCCCTAATGGCAAAGGATAGTCCTATCCTTTTACAAAAACATGTCTATGAAATCTTGTTCTTATCTTTAAATTCATGTGAATTTTGCATTGTATTAGCATATATTTTTGTTTTATTATTACATAATATTTTGAATAATATTAGTATTTCAGTTTCTTAACTTTTCCCCAAAACTTTCAGTAAAATTGATAGTATTCCCTCCCCCCACCTCAGGAAAAATTGCCCTGTGGTTTTGCATACTTTATCACCAGAAAAATATTTGAAATTTGTTGGCAACACTGGAGGGGGGAGACAATAAAGTATGGAAAATAAGAGGAAGATAGTGAACAATACCACACAAAGAAGATTGGGCCATATAGTCATCATTTTCTGATGTGTTCTATAGTTAAACCAAAGCTATCTGAGCCCAAAGCTCAAGGGTGATAGCATGTTCTTGTCCCTTGTCTCTTTCATAGTCTGCCATTGGGGAAAGGAAGGGAACTAGGTCAGTATTGTCAATTTCAGGAAATTCTCACTCCAACAATCAAAAAGCTCAATGCTCACTCACTGTCAGTATCAAACCAAATCAATCAGCACTGTTTTATTCTTCTATCCATTCTGGAAAGGCTATACTGGAAGTGAAAGCAACTGAGGCCAGATCTATAATGCAAAAAGAAAAAAAAAATTACTTGAGGGAGGGCCATGTCAAGACAAAAAAAAAAAAAAGCCCAGAGTAGTAACTCTTCTTTTCCTACTTAATTTTAACACTTTATTTCAGAGAATCCTGTAGAGAAAGTGACAGCCCCTAGAGTTGTTCTTAAAAGCACAGCACTTTAGAAGCAATTTGTCAATCATCTAATTTTCAATTGATGAAATATTTTAATAATAGTTTCATGTAATTTTCTACTGTCCAGTGTAGATCTCATTTGCAACTGTTATGGAGAAAGATTATGGTCACCCCTTCCCAGCACAATTCTGGGAACTGTCTCAATCTCCCCCCTGTCTTCTCAGTACAATTCTGGGAACTGCCTCCTATTGCTGCAAAAGTTATGCTTGACTAACAAGAATAGAATAGAATAGTTAGAAACTGTTCCTACCTGCAGCTAACCGCAAATATCTGCTTCTGTACATTTGGAGCTTGCTTGGCTTGCTTGACCCAGACAACGTGAGTCAAACACAATTGCAAAGAGAGACCCTCCCGCATAGTCCTTTGTCTAAAAGTTGTTTTCGGTTCTTGCAAAAAGAGTATAAAAAATAGCTAAAGCCTTACTTCAGCACTCTCGCCTGTGAAAAAAGGTGACGAGCCCGGCCACTTGAATAAACGGTTCTAAAATTCAACTGGGAGTCAAGTTCTATTCTGAATAGTTACTCGCATAACACAACAATATTTGCATATTTATTAAACCCTAAAGCAGTGCTGGACTTCCAGAATTTCTTTTATAGTCCTAACACAGGCATGAGGGAAAAAAATCCCCATTACAACCTGTAGTAAGAAGATTGGAAGTAAAGGTAACATTCATTTAAAGACTGAAAAGAATACTACAATGTAGATAGACACAGGAATACTATAACCAATAATTAATAATAAATGTTTTCATATTATTGCATAACAGCATTTATTGTTTTTTAATTGAAACTTTGCTGATAATACTAGTGAGTTCTGGTTCTTTTTGTTGGCCATCTTTGACAAAAAATATTATTTTATCTTAGAGATCTATGTGGCAATTGCATAATGTTGAGAAAGTGTTAAATCCTAAACAATCCTGGTTTCTGGGAAAAATAAACAACTCTCAAGAGAGGATTTTCCCTTCGGTTGGCAGAATTCTACTTAATCTTTCCCACCCAGCCCAGATAGAATCTCTTAGGGATATTGTATTAGTCAGCCGAGGGGTGTTGATGTAAAATACCAGAAATTGGTTGGTCTTTATAAAGGGTATTTATTTGGGGTAGAGGCTTACAGTTATTGGGCCATAAAGCATAACTTTTTTACCTCAACAAAGTCTGTTGCTACGTGTTGGAACAAGGCAGCTGCTGACGTTTGCGAGAGTTCTGGCTTCTTGGGTTCCTCTCTTCCCGGGGCTCCATTTCTCTCTGGGCTCAGGCTTGCTTTGTGCCACAAGGCCAGCTGTGAACTGTCAGGTGAATGGCTCGTTTCTATCTGGGGTCTTCTCTCCTTCCTCACCAGAATTCCAACATCAAAACTCCAACTCAAAACTGCTCCAACATTGTCCTTTGCCATGTTTTTTATCTTCAAGACCCCACCCACCAAAGGGTGGGGCTCAATGCCTTACTGATGTGGCCCAGTCAACGCCCTAATCATAACTTAATCATGCCCAGATTAACAGACCAGTTTACAAGCATAATCCAATATCTATTTATGGAATTCATAGCTTCATCAAACTGCCAAACTGCTACAGTTATATTGATTTGGAAATCTCACCAAAGGAATCTTAGGCCTTGACAGCCCACAATAATCCAATGCCTTTAGAAACATTTCTAATTTTAAGAAAACTCAATGTAAGACATTTCTAACATATAGAATATACAAAATAAATTTCAAGACGCCATAGTGGTAAGTAGGGTGGGCTTTCTTTTACCTTGCCAGATTTCAACAGACAGGTAAGAAGAAGCTAGTATCAGGATCACCTGACATGACATGATCTTTGACAGCATCCAGGATATAAAGCTAAAAAGAAAAATTTGAGAACAGTTAGGAAAATTTGAATATGAACCATATATTAGAAAATACTATTGTATCAAAGTTAAATTCCTTAAGTATGATAAAATATTACAGTGATATAGGATAAAATTGTTCTTAAGTGATATATACTCAATTATTGACTTGTTTTATATAAGGTAGATATTAACTGCCACAACTTACATTCAAATAGCTTGTTTATGATTTCTGTTGCAAGATAAATATTCTGGAATGCTCAGGCATGTTGATTCTTCAAGAAAAATTGGAATCTGGTGCCAAGAGCATTGGAGTAACAGTGCAGAGATTTGAGTGAAATAGTTAAACTGCAATGTAAAGAACAAAGTCTTTGCATTAACATTTTGGTTTCACAGTAGAAGGAAAAGTATGGAGTGCAGTCCAGAGAAAGTTGCAATGGTGTTTATGAGGTACTTAAAATCTACCCTTCAGCTTTGATTCTAAAGAATCTAAATGATTCTTAGAAAGGCTAAGAAAGAAGGGACAAAATTCAGTGATCCTTGAATTCATGTGGAAATGGAGAAAGATGCAGTAATAAACAAACTTTCGGGTCTCTGAAGACTTTGGACCTCTGCTGTCCAATATGATAGCTGCTAGCCACATGTGGCTATTGAACACTTGAAATATGGATAGTCCCAAAGGACATGTGCTATAAGTGTAAAACATACACCAGATTTTGAATGCTTAGCTTGGGGGAAAAAAAAAGGAATGTAACTACTGGTCAGAAAGAGAGACCCATATTACCACTTCCAGAGGTGGAGTCTCACACTGCCACCAGGAGCTCTGGCCTAGGGGCACCAACCCCCTCCTCAGTTTGTGGGTGTGGGGGTTGCCAACAGAAGCATGACTCACACAGCACTGGATGGAACATTTTACGCACACAGAGAGGAGAGAGAGGAATGTCAGCTTCACTAGTGGATGCCAGGTCCCTGGCTGTGGGACTCAATCTCTGGCCCATGCGGGGAGACCTTCTATAGGCAGCACCTCTCTCCCATGTTTGTGCAGCTGGAGTGGAGGAGCCCTGCTCACTCCCCGCCAGCAACAGATACACCACCAGGTGTGAGCCAGTGCCATAAAGATGGCCACTTTGATCAGACTATCTCCGGTGAATATTTACATATGCCTGGGACAATCTGGCAGTCCCCCTCATCTACTAGGGGATGATTTTTATCCTGCCATGCTGACACACGTGGTCTTGAGCACAGAATGTATTTGTGGGTCCCAGGAAAAGGCCGCAGGCTGTGCTAGGACTGTCCCCTACCACAAAACTAGTCTCCAAGACCCTTGAGACAATGACTAGGAAAGTGAACCTTAAGTGAAGACATAGAGAAAAATTCCAGCAATATTTTGCCAACTGCAAAAACTTTGAGGTCTTCCCAAATGATCTAGCTCTCTTTTTGTTATAATAAACTACTCCAGATACTTGTAGATCTTTGACTTGTTTTATATAGAGTAGATATTAACTGCTCCACTTTATCAGCTTACACCAGGAAGGTAACAAATACTTTTAATATGCATAACAATATGCCATGTTCCACACAGGGCCCCATTTCCTGCCTGTTTCATTCACTTTGAGTACTAATAACTACATTTATTATAAACCTATCATGTCAGGCACATTTCTAGGCATTTTACACGTATCTCACTTAAGCCTAACAACAATTTATGGAATAGGAATCACTGGCCTGCATCTTATAACTGAGGAAACAGAAGCAGTGTTCCTAAATACACCCTCATAAGTGCTGGGTCAGGATTAGTCTGACCTGCTTGCTCCTACCCACTTGCAGGCTTTTGCCTCCTGTGTAAATACTGAGACTCCCCTATATATGTCATATAAATGTTCTGAACTTCCTGGCTGCTTTACCTTTCAGCTAATGGACAACAATCCTGCCTGGTAGCCCTCACTTGTCCTGTGCCATGGCTGCCCACAATCTGCATCTAACAGCACCCTAAAGAAGTTTCCAGCTTCTCAGAGCTAAGTATTCAGGAAAGATGAGGGACTCTCACCCCTGTATGTGTCCCCCATATGTAGATCCTGTCCTTGGAAGTCATAGGCAGTAGGAGAATCAATGTCTTAGTACAGGCTGCCCTTCTCCAGATAAGCTTGCCCACATCTGGTTCTATTAATCTTCCCTGCATAATCATACCCGACATGCTTTTCTGTCCTTTCACTAAAGGAGACTCAATCGATGATAATTATAATTCTCTAATTAGTTTCTTAATGACCTTTTAATAGAACAGTACAAAATACTGCACACATTTTTCAACAGTTAGAAATATCTTTCTGAACAAACTCAAAATGGCTGACTTGCCCTTATATATTCCTGCAGGTTATTTTTAGTAATAATTGAGTCAACAATTCAACGTTATCCACATTTTCCATTCTCTTTAAATTTCATTAATGTTGTGCCTCAATTTAGCGTATATTTCCTTGCCAACCTCTCATTCCTGATTAGGTTCAATCACTTATCTCTCAATATTTAACACCACCTCTGTCACTTTGCAATATCCATCTGTTTGTTTGTTTTGGTAATATTATTGACTTATCCATGCATGTCCATTGAATTGACCAATATTCAGTCAAATTCTTATAGTTAATTGTTATCATTGTTATCAGACAGGCTTAGGGAACACACTCAATCCCATCTCTTTCTTTGCAAGTAGCCCTTACACATAGCCTCTGCTGAAGTGCTCGGCTTGGGTGACTATGGGTGACTGTGGCTCACCGCTAGATCCCTCAGTGTATTTAGGAACACTGCTTCTGTGTCCTCAGTTATAAGATGCAGGCCAGTGATTCCTATTCCATAGATTGTTGTTTGGGTTTAAATGAGATACGTATTAAATGCCTAGAAATGTGCCTGACATGAAAGGTTTATAATAAATGTTGGCTGTCTTTGATTTGGAGTGGATACTTCACCAAGTGGGAGTCAATCTATAGGCTAATCTATGGCAGATCAAATTTTGGGGGTGGAAAATCTAAGAGACTTGTAGAAGCAGCTAGTCTGAGGAAAACAATGGTGCAGATAGAGAGAGAGAAGTGGAAATGATAGGCCATATGACCACACAAAGAGCAAGATGGGGCCTAGTGGCTTCCCTGACACTTGGCTCTACCTCCAGTATTTGGATACTTGGTGAGTTCCTTCTGTCCTTTCTATAAACTCCCACCCCCCTTTATTTACAGTTATTCAGAGTGACTATCATCTGCACCAGGGGTATGGCATAGTGGAGGCCCAGGTAGCAAGGATAGAACCACGGTGGTGTTAAGAATCTGGATGTGATCACAGCCAGGAAGAAACAGGAAAGACATATTTCAAATTTAAGACCAGATGGTAAAACAGAGATAGGGGCTCAAGGAAGCAGCATGACTATAAAGGAACAAGTGGCATACAAGCTACACCCCCAGAACTTGATTAATAAAGGTTAGAACCCAGGCTACAAGCCCAAGAAACACAAAAGCATTAGAAAGTTCTAACTATGCATCAAGTAGAGCCTACAGGATGGAAGGACTTGTTAACAAAAGTTATAATAGAGGCAGATGGTCTAGTAAGCTAAAATAGCATCCAGAGTGATCTTAATAATGGGTTGGTATCTACCAAGACCTGGTGGAAGGCACAACAAGAGTTACAAGAGCAGGACAGAGGCCACAGCTGTGTGTAAGTGGCTATGCTTGCATAGATTAGATAGGACTGAAATTGAGGAAATAGTATGGTTTTTCTCTAAGTATTGTATCTTGGATGACTCAGGCTCTAGGCGTAATAAATAACTTGGTCACTGAGAATGGAGTTGGTGTGCAACTCATGACAAAATGAAGACTCAATCCTTTTCTAGATGTGAGGATTCTTTTCATGGATACTCAGTTGGGCAGATAGAGTGCAGCAGGAAAATTTGGCAGCAACTGCAGTCAGAGTCAGCTGTGTAGTGGCAAGCTGCTAACAATCTGTCTGTGTGTGATAAATGCTATTAATGGAAGAAGGCTGGCAAAATCAAGGTAAGGTTTTACAGCACCAGCTAACAGTCTGGGCAGGTACAGAGTGAAGCTCCATCCTGGGAGGTGGAAGCAGGGAAACTCATCAAAGTTAATGTTGAGAGAAAAACTTAGCCAGTGTGATGAACATGAACCTACATATGGAAAGGGAAAGAAAAAAGGGAGTGCCAGCTCTCAGAGCTGGCATGGGAACCAAGTTTGTTCTGTCTGAAGGAAACTGAGGGGCTGGAGGCAGGGCTCCAGCTGCTTGGAAGCACAGCCTGGCTCGGATCCTAGGCCTTGGAGGGAGCCTTAAACACATTCTCAGTAGATAGCAGGAGGAAGGATATCACAGGCAATTGAGATATGGTCTCCCTTTTCCAGCTTTGATTCAAGCACTAGGACTGTCATGAACCTCTGAGTTAGAGTCATCAGAGGGTTCAGCTTCAAGAAGGTGGAAAAGATAGAGACAAAGGAATGCAGGCAGGAGACGACACCAAGGCACTGATTGATCAGCTCCCATCCTACCTGAGACTAGAGGTGAGGGATCAAGATTGGAGGAAGAATGAGGGGAGCTGATGATTTCTCCTGGTGTATATATATATCTTGGGTGCAGTTCACCGAGCTGCCTCACTCCGTGGTAAGTGGTAACCAGGCCTGTTTTCTTCAATGATCCTACTTTTCAAAGCACAGAACACAGCATAAGTTTCAATACTGACACTAACTTTTCCCAGAGGCAGTTTTGACCACCGTTCAGAGTTTTAAATGCAAATTAATTCAGCCAAATAGCAGACATGTAATTATTTACCGGCATTCACACCCACACAGATTGCCCTACTCCTGTCCTAGAGAGTAAAGAGGATTGGTCCCTCAGGCTTTTCATACTTTGTCATCTTCAATTAACATCAAGTTCCTCCCTGAAATGATGCCCATCATCTTTCGTTCAAACTGCTCACCAATGTCACAGACTATATTGTATTCAGCCTTAAGACTACTGTCCTATAAACCCACAAGGAGAAACCCTCCACAGGTTTCTAGCAGAAAGAAAGAAAGTGTCTGCCAGATTCTCTTCCTTCTCCTGGCCCCCAATTATACACATATACAAATGCTCACTAACACACACACACACACAAACACATTTACAACAACATAACACTACAGGAACAACAAGTGGGAAATAAATCTCCTGTTTTTCCTCAGGGTAGGCTTTGGTGGTCTATATACTGCTGAGTGTAGTATACTGATCCTGAAGTGGGTATTTCCTGAGCAGCAACAATGTTATCTGTCTTCTTACAGAAATGTACCATCTTAATAAGCCCATAATGAAATCCTTACTGGTAAAATTTGACAGCCATTTGCATCCATAATTTCTGAATTGTCCACTCTGAGTAGGTGTCCCTTACTTAGTGTCTTACATTTTTCAGCCCTTCTTAGTTCTGAGTCTGGAACGACTCTAGATATTTGAACTCCCAATCCATCTTGGGACTATTACAATGATCTCTGTTCTTCAAAATTTCTTCTCACCCCTTGCCCTCTGAGCCACAGCATCATCCAGTCTACCCTGTAGCCACCAAGGAAGTTAGGAAAAGCAACCTCTTCCCTCCCAGGTCACATTTTTATACAAGGAGCATGCAGTAATCCTCGATCTAGGAAGACAATGTTATGATTGAACAAAGAAAATAGCCAATAATATAAAATCATAATGGCTAAAGGCCAAGTGAATTGTCCTGATAATTCCTGCTGTTAGGGATGAGAAGTTCAGCTTACCTGAGAAAGGTAATATAAAATCAGTGGTTCTGAGGTTGTCCATGAAAAATGGTTAACAAGAGCCTGAAATGGAAAGGTGGTTGTAGAACTATGAAGGATGAAATGAGTGTGAAAAACATCTTAGGAGAAAAGGCTCATAGAATCAGCAACACAAGTGATGCAATGTAGATACATGACCATCTAGCTTACTTACTCTAATTCCATTGAAGCCAGAGGGAGACACAAATATCTGTAGCACCCTGAAGTCCTAGAACACCCAAGCTTGGTATATTCTTGGCAATGTCACCCTTTATTCATAGTTTCCCTCCCAACCTAGTCACCAGATCTTTTTCCAAGATGGCATTGTTGATCATTAATTGCTCTAACTAACTTA
>PVKH010022812.1:0-14010 GCA_004027955.1 Chaetophractus vellerosus
GTGGCAGTTAACGCCCTACTCACAACTCAATCGTGCCCAGATGAACAGACCAGCTTACAAACATAATCTAATCTATATTTTTGGAATTCATAATTAAATCAGACTCAAACCATTACAAGCTGTATTAAAAGAGTTTTATGTATGAAAACTACAATAAAATTAGGAGTAATACAAACACCTGTGTTTCTAAAATAATGTAGTATACTGCTTTGGGAATTGAATCTTGACTCATCACCTTATATATATTTTTTATTATTGAAGTTTATCATTCATACATGAATATCCATAAACAATAAGTGTATAAGTTGTGAACTTATAAAACAAGCATGCATATCATCATACAGGGCTCCTGTACATTATCCCACCACCAACACCTTGCATTGTTGTAAAACAATTGTTTGAAACTAAGAAAGCGGGTGGCAGTGGTGGGGAGAAAAAAAAAAGAAACTATGAAAGAGCATCATCAAAATATTAACTATACTATAGCCCATATCTTACATTTAGTATATTTTCCCCCAAACCACCCAGTTAATGACAACCCTCTATCAGTATTATATACTTGTTATAGTTCATGAGAGAATGTTCTCATATTTGTTCTGTTAGCCACAGTTCATCTTCCACCACAGGATTCATTGTGTTATACAGTTCAGTGCTTTGTACAGTCCATTCAAAGAGTATACTCAGTGGCTTTTATCTTCATCACAGAGTTGTGCTGTCATCACCTCAGGCACTTTTGGAACATTTTCATTACTCCAAAAGGAAAAAATCCCATATCTCCTCACATCTCCCTACTGTCCCTTAGAATTGATATGTTTTCTTTGCCATTGCTTCAAAAATATAATATTACTGTTAAAAATAATCCATAAGTTACTTTAGTTGTTGTATTAGTCAGCCAAAGGAGTGCTAATGCAAAATACCAAAAATAGGTTGGTCTTTATAAAGGCTATTTATCTGGGGTAGAAGTCCACAGTTACCAGGCCTAAAGCATAAGTTTCTTCCCTCACCAAAGTCCACTGCTATGTGTTGGAGCAAGACAGCTGCTGACGTTTGCCAGGGTTCAGGCTTCTTGGGTTCCTCTCTTCCCGGGGCTGCATTTCTCTCCAGGCTTAGCGCCTCTGTTTCCTCCACAAGGTCAGCTGTAGACATGAGGCTCTCTAGGCTTTGTGTCTCTCACAAGGCCAGCCTTAGACTATCAGGTGAACGGCTTACTTCTCTTCTCCCAGGGCCTTCTCTCCAACATCAAAACTGCTTCTCAAATCTGCTCCCTCTGTCCTTGCCTTTTATATTCGATTCCCCCACCCACCAAGGGGTGGGGCTCAACACCCTACTGACGTGGCCCAGTCAATGCCCTAATCATAACTTAATCATGCCCAGATTAACAGATCAGTTTACAAGCATGATTCAGTGTCGATTTTTGGAATTCATAATTACATCATACGGCTACAGTTGTACTTTTCCCATGTATCACCATATACTTAACCCTTTCTAAAGGAAGAGCATTCTTATATTCTTAACCACAGTTTTTATCCACCACCAGAATCACTGTTACACAGTCCCTACTTTATTCTCTAGCATCCTTTCAATTGAATTACTACATCCACAGACTAACCCTTTCAGCCATAATCACATTTATAAATCAGTAATGTTATACTCACTATGATGTATTACCATCAACTCTATTCATTTCCACACATTTACAATAAACCTTATTAAAAATTCTACATACTTTAAGCATTAGCCCCCATTTTCAACCTACATTCAGTAGCCTAACAACATATCCTCTAGTGCTTACCTCCATGAGTTTACTCATCATTTTAGTTCATATTAGTGAAACCATACAATATTTGTCACTTTGTGTCTGACTTATTTCATGCAACATAAATGTCCTCAAGGTTCATCCATGTTGTCATATGCATCCCAACTTCGTTTCTTCTTACAGCTGTATAGTATTCCATTGTATGTATATACCACATTTTCTTTATCCACTCATCAGTTGATGGGCACTTGGGTTGTTTCCATATATTAGCAATTGTGAATAATGCTGTTATAAACATCAGAGTGCAAGTGTCAGTTCATGTCCTTGCTTTCAATTCTTCTGAAAATATTCCTAGTAACAGGATTGCTAGATCATATGGCAGTTCTATATTTAGTTTCTTGAACCATTAAACAGTCTTCCACAAAGGCTGCACAATCCTTTATTCCAACCAACAGTAAAGGAGTGTTCCTATTTCTGCACATCCTCATCATCACTTAACAGTTTTCTGTTTTTGTAATGGCCATTCTGTGAGGTGTGAAATGATATCTCAGTGTAGTTTTGATCTGCATTTCCCTAATAGCTAATGATGTTGAACGTTTTTTCCTGTGCTTTTTGGCCATTTGTCTTTTCCCTTTAGAGAAATGTCTATTCAAGTCTTTGGTCCATTTTTTAATTGGGTTGCTTGTCTTTCCATTGTTGGGTTGTATGATCTTCTTATATAACATGGATATCAAACCCTTATCAATTATGTGGTTTCCAAATATTTTCTCCCAAGAGTAGGCTGCCTTTTTACTTTCTTGACAAAGTCCTTGAAGCGCAAAATTATTTAAGTTTGAGGAGGTCTCATTTATACATTTTTTTCTTTAATTGCTCTTGCTTTGGGTATAAGGTTTAAGAAACCACCACCTGCCACATGTCTTGAAGATGTTTCCCTACATTTTCTTCTAGCAGTTTTATGGTCCTGACTTTTATATGTAGGTCTTTGAGCCATTTTAATTTTTGTATATGGTGTGAGATAGGGTTTCTCTTTCTTTCTTTTGGATATGGATATCCAGTTCTTCCAGTACCATTTGTTGAACAGACTGTTCTGGCTCAGCTGGGTGGGCAGCCTTGTCAAAAATCACTTGCCATAAATTTGAGGATCCATTCTGAACACTTAGTTCTGTTCCATTGGTCAACATATCTGTTTATGCCAGTACCATGCTGTTTTGTTTTTTTTTTTACCACTGTAGCTAATATGTTTAAAGTCAGGAAGTAAGAGTCCAACTCCTTTCTTCTTTTTAAAGGTAGTTTTTGCTATTCAGGACCTGTTACTGTTCTAAATAAATTTGATAATTGGCCTTTCCAATTTTGTAAAAAAGGCTGTTAGAAGTTTTATTGGGATTGCCTTGAATCTGTAGGTAAATTTGGGTAGAACTGATGTCTTCTAATCCATGACATGAAATGTTTTTCCATTTATTTAGGTCTTCTTTGGTTTCTTTTAGCAATGTTTTATAGTTATCTGAATACATGTCCTTTATGTCCTTGGTTAACTTCTTCCAAAATATTTGATTCTTTTGGTCTCTATTGTAAAAGGGATTTTTTTTCCTGACATCCTCCTCCGATTGCTCATTAGTAGTATATAGAAATGCTACTAATTTTTGCATATTAAATTTGTATCCTGTGACTTGCTGAACTTGTCTATTCTGGTAGCCTTGTTCTGGATTTTTCAGGATTTTCTAGACAGGATCATGCCATCAGCAAATAGAGAAAGTTTTACTTCTTCCTTTCCTATTTGGATGCCTTTTATCTTTCTTGCCTAACTGTTCTAGATAGAACGTCTAGCACAATATTGAATAACAATAGAGATAGTGGACATCCTTGTCTTGTTCCCAATCTTAGCAGGAAAGCTTTCAGTCTTTCTCCATTGAGTACGATGTTAGCTGTGGGTTTTCATTATATGCATTTTATCATGTTGAGAAAATTTCCTTCTATTCCTGTATTTTGGAGAGTCTTTATCAAGAAAGGATGGATTTTGTCAAATGCCTTTTCCACGTCAATCAAAATGATCACGTGATTTTCTTCCTCAGTTTAGTAATGTGATGTATTGCATTGATTTTTCTGTGTTGAATCCCCCTTGCATAACTGGGATAAAACCAATGTGATCATGATGTATAATTATTTTAATGTGCTGTTGGATTCAATTAGCAAGTATTTTGTTGAGGATTTTCGCATCACATTCATTAGAAAAATTGGTGTATACTTTTTGTGTGTGTTATCTTTATCTGGCTATGGTATTAGAGTAATGTTGGCTTCATAGATTATGTTTGGTAGTGTTCCCTCCTGTTTTGTTTTGTTTTGTTTTGGGTTTTTTGGGGAGAGTTTGAGCAAGATTGGTATTAATTCTTTGAAAGATTTGATCTTTACAAAGAACCAACTTTTGGTTTTGTTTTTTCTCATTTATTTCTGCTCTAATCTTTGTTATTTCTTTCCTTTTGCTTACTTTGGGAAGAGTTTGCTGTTCTTTTTCTAGTTCCTCCAGGTGTTATAGGTCTTTGATTTTAGCTCTTTTTACATGTAAGCATTCAGGGCTATATATTTCCCTCCCAGGACCACCTTTGCTGTATCACATAGGTTTTGATATGTTGTGTTCTCATTTTCATTCATCTTGAAATATTTACTGATCTCTTTCAATTTCTTCTGTGACCCACTCATTGTTTAACAGTGTATTTTTCAACCTCCATATATTTCTGAGTTTTACCTTTTCCCACCTGTTGTTGATTTCCATCTTCATTCCATTACGATCAGAGATAGTCCTTTTTATAATTTCAGTCTTTTTTAATTTATTGAGACTTGTTTTGTGAGCCAACACATGGTATATCCTGGAGAAAGATCCATGAGCACTTGTGAAGAATGTGTATCCTGCTGTTTTGGGGTATAATGTTCTTTATACATCTGTGAGGTCTAGTTCATTTATCATATTATTCAAGTTCTTTCTTTCGTTAGTGACCCTTTGTCCATTTGTTTTATAGAAAGATGAGAGTGTTGTATTGAAGTCTCCCGCAATTATTTTAGAGACATGCATTTCTCTTCAGTTTTGCAAGTGTGTGCCTCATGTATTTTGGGACACCTTTGTTAGGTACATAAATATTTGTTATTGGAGCCGGCTGTATAGCCCAGTGGATAGGGCGCCAGTACACCATATGGGAGGCCCCGGGTTCAGTTCCCGTGGAACCTCTCCGAGCAGGCAGACCGCCTGAGAGGGCAAAGGCCGCCGTGGACGGGGCAGATCTGCTGTGGGCAGGGCAAAAAAAGCCGCCACGGGCAGGGCAAAGCCGTCACGGGCAGAGCAAGCCGCCTGCAAACGGAGCAAAGCCGCCTGCGAACGGAACAAAAAGCCACCCGGGAATGGAAGCAGACCCACCCACAAGCGGGGCAAGCCCACTGCGCGGTCACCTGGCTTGGCACGTCGCCACAACGGGGGGAGATAGAGCAGACACAGAAGAATGCAGAGAAATGAACACAGCAAGAGCAAGCAAAAAGGGGGGGATATGTAACCCCCCCCAAAAAATTTGTTATTTCTTATTTCTTCTTGAATTACTCCTTTTATTAATATATAATGTTCTTAATCTCTTATAGCAGTTTTGTATCTAAAATTTTGTCTGATCTTAGTATTGCTGCTACAGATATTTTTTGATTACTGTTTGCATGAAATATCTTTTTCTAGCCTTTTACTTTCAGTCTCTTTGTGTTCTGAAGTGTAAGATGAGCCTCTTGTAGACAGCATAGATGTCTGATACTTTTTTATCCATTCTACCAGTCTGTCTTCCAGTTGGAGAGTTCAACCCATTAACATTTACCACTATTATTGTAAAGGCATAACTTACTTCGTCCATTACATCTTTTGACTTTACTACATTGACTTATCTTACTCTTGCCTGTCTTTGTATCCTTTTGTTACGGTTTTTCCAGATAAACAAATCTTCGCTGGAAATTTTTCTCTTTCAGAACCTTTAATATATCATACCACTGCCTTCTTGCCTCCATGGTTTCTGATGAGAAATCAGTACTTAGTCTTATTGAGTGTCCCTTGTATGTGATGAATTTTCTTTTGATGCATTCAAAATTCTCTTTATCTCTGGCATTTGACATTCTGAATAGTAGGTGTCTGTCTTTCATAAGGGTTGGGAAGTTTTCAGTCTCTAATCCCTCAAATATTTTTTCTGCCCCTTTTCCATTTTCTTCCCCTTCAGGTACACCTACAAGGCATAAGTTTTATGTTGTGATTCAGATTCCTGAGACCCTGTTCCTTTTTTCCCAGTCTTTTCTGTTTCTGTTCTGTCTTTCCAAATTTAGATGCTCTGTCCTCCAACTCACTTATGTCCTCAGCTAATTCAAATCTGCTATTATATAACTCCAATGTTTTTTTGTTTTAGTTTGGTTTTTGCAGGGGGAGGGGGTAGGTACCAGGGATTGTACCCGGGACCTTGTACATGGAAGCAGATGCTCAAATCACTGAGCTACACCCACTCGCCCCCCCCCCCAATATATTTTTAATCTCTTCCATTGTGTCTTTCATTCCTATAAGATCTGTTACTTTTCTTTGCAAACTTTCAAATTTTTCTGTGTTCAACCAGTGTCATCTTAATATCCTTAATCTCTTGCCATCTCATTGAATTTATTAAGATGATTAGTTTGGATATCTGTGATTGGGTGTCTCAAATCCTCTGTTTCATCTGAAGGTTTAATTTGTTCCTTTGGCTGGGCCATATCTTTATTTTTCTTAGTATGGCTTGTAATTTTCTGCTGGTGTCTTGGCATCTGATTTTTTTATGTGTTTATTCTGTGTTCAGTTTCTCTCTTTAGCTTATGGCTTTCTTATTCATTGGCTTTTTGCTAAAGTTTCCTCTGTTCCTCCATTGTGAATGTTAGTCTGTTCTGTTTATTTGCCTCTGTATATCTTTAATAATCTTTTTGTCTTCTCCCGCTCCTGTTCCCTGCAGGGCTAATTATGGTAGAAGTGTCCCCTGGAGACAACCTTCCCAGCTCTGGTTTCCCAGTTAAAACAGTTTCAGGAATCCTATGAAAGGAATATAGATTGATTCCAATTTGCTCTGGAGAAGAGACCCTAAAGGTTTCCAATCTTCTTTTTGATGTGTCCCCCAATCTACGCTTTCCTAAAGTACCCAGCAGGTAACACTCTTCATCCAGTTGTTCCTGCTGCCCTAAGGTTATTCTCTGCCTTTAATTCTCAGCTGACTTAGCTCCTGGTGGGGGCATGATTGAGGCTAATGTTGGTCGCCTATTGGGATGATGAAACTGTTGCACAGCTCCCAGCACCTGCGATTTGAGTTCTCTGATCAACTGCTACCCCCTGTGCTGCTCTCCACCACAGATAGGCCAGGTGACTCTGCCTGCTCTGTCTTGAGAAAGAGTGATCAGAGGGTTCTTGGTTCCTCTCTTTCCAGGGCCACCCTGGGAATGAGAGAACAGCAACTGTTCAAGGTGGGCAGGGTGAATCTGCCCTCACTGCCCACAGGGGCATTGGAGCCTAGTGTGCAGTGGCCTTTTAAGACGGACAGGGTGAATCTGCCTGCCCAGCCCGCAAGAGTGTGTGTGCTTCCTCTCTGCACAGAGGCACTGAGTATATAGAAGCCCTTCAAAGTAGGCGGGATAACTCTGCCCACTAGAGTGCACTTTCTTTCCATTCAGGGGCACCAACTGCAGCAGCCCTTCAAGGTCTGCAGAGTCAATCTGCCCATACTCCCCACGAGAGTGTGCACTTCCTCTCTATCCAGGAGTACCAGTGTGCAAACAGCCCTTCAAGGTGGGCGGGGTGAATCTGCCCACACTGCCAGCAAGAGTGGGCGCTTTCCCTCCTTCCGGGGGTGTTGAGGGGCCCAGTGTGAATCTGCCTTCTCTGCCCTGAGAAAGTGTTTAAACTGCACCCAATTTCCAGTCCTGCCAGGTGTGGGGGCCTAAGCAGTGGGTTTTCATCTGGACTTTTTGGATCTGATCCCTGTTGCCCTGGGGGACCAGCGTGTTTTTCAAACACCCCTGCTTCCACTCCTGCCAGGGGTGGAGACAGCACAAATGCTGCTGGTTTCTTGGTGGCTTGGGCAGGTTTAAGCCACAGCTGTGCTCAAGATTGGAATCCAAGTAGCTGAATTTGCCAATCAACAGCTGTAGCTGGTGTAGGCCACTTCCCCTCTCCTGCTTTTTGGAGAGACCTCCTGCTTCCAACCAGGGAGTGGGTCCAGAGGTGGCCCACCTCACTAGTGGGGTTGGGTAATCGCTCCTGCAATGTGGAGGAATCTACTCACGAATCTTCACTACAGATGGTCAGTCTTCTCTTCCTGTTCTTCCCTGGATGGTGCACTGTGTTCTTCTGGTCTCCAGAGACCCTGAGACAGTTGTGATCCAAACAGATCCTGGCTGATTATTAGTTGCCTGTGGGACGAGCTGATTATTAGAGCTTCCTACTCTGTTACCATCTTGGGTTGGTCTTTCAAATGAATTTTAAGTGAGTTAATACTCATGAAGAATAGTGCTCACACATGGGAAGGACTTTTATAAAAGTTAACAACTGTAGTTGTCATCACCATTACCATCACTGTGTACCTTGTCCTTCAAAACATGAGGATTCTCCATTTTCAGAATGATTGTTTCTAGTCATCTATATTTGATCCCTTTGAATTGTTTTGATATCATACACTTGTTGTTTATTGATCAAACGATAAAAGGAAAGGCTATCTAAAAGGATGTCACTGCATCTTCTGTAAAAATTGCTGCTAAAGATATTGCTCATTATATATTTGTCTGATTTTATTACCCTTAAGAGTATGCCTTTTACTATAGGTCACTCAGGAGTTTTATTAGCAAAAAATGTAGTTTGTTTAAATATGTGTTCCCAGGGGCCGGCTGTAGCCCAATTGGTAGGGCTCCGGTTTACCACATAGGAGGCCCCGGGTTCGGTTCCCGGGGCCTCCTCGAGTGGGCAGACCTCCTTGAGAAGGCAAGCCGCCGCGAGCAGGGCAAGCCGCCACGCGGTGAGCTGACTCAGCGGGTCGCTGCAGCAGGGGGAGACAAGCAGACACAGAAGAACAGAAAAATGAACACAGCAAGAACAAGCAGAAAGGGGGAGATATGTAATAAATAAAATCTTTAAAAATATATATATGTGTGCCCACTATATACAGATAACACATTTACTAGGTACTGTATTGCTAGTAAAAAAGTGAAAAATAGAATCCTTTCCTTTAAGTAGCTTGCAATTTAATGGAGTAATACATTAATACGGTTTTTCTCTAATTCATTCTAGCATTTGAAACAACAACAGGAAGGCCTGAGCCACTTGATTAGCATCATAAAAGATGATCTAGAAGATATTAAGTTGGTAGAACATGGATTGAATGAAAGCATCCACATCAGAGGTGGTGTCTTCAGTTGACAGACATGCATCCTTTTACTGCATCAGGCCTTCCTTGAGAATAAAACTGACCAAATGGAGGAAATAAAGAAAACAACCCTCTCCTGGCTTGGTTTCGGAGAAGTAACTTAACAAATATTGTTCATCAAATCTGAAATAACGTAAATTACCTCACAGCTCTTCAAAGATAGCCTTTGAAAGATTTGTATCTAAAAGCTGTTATTTACTTTAAAAAGAAGTACATAATTACCAAAAGTATATGTACTATTGTACATTTTTACAACAGCATTTTTCTTAAAAATAATCAGTGTTTAATGATTATTCTCCATTGAGCCTATATTCTGCTCTCCATAGCAAGTATATATGAACTGTCTACTTTGCACATAGCAAAAACTGTATAATTTACTTGGATGTTGGAGATTTGTACTTCAGAGTGTAAGTGTACATCTGTTTTTATATTTGTGAATTCATCTGTGGGAGGAGTAAAGAAAATCTAAGAGTATTTAATGATTAATGTGGTTTTCTTTTCACTCTAAAAAGATTTGAAAATATATTTTTATATTATTTTAGTTATTTGGAATTTTCAGAACACACCTAAACAAATACGATATATCAATACGACTCATCCTTTTTGCAACCTTTTTGTTTTTTAAAACCTTTTTATTTCTAAAACAAAAAAAAATGAAAATATAAATAAATTCTTGATTTTTAATTACTTTTATATAATTTTGTCTGGTGTTTTGTTTTCTTGGCTTTTGGAGAATGACTTTTCATGTCCATATAAACACTAAATCACAATCATAATTCAAGAATTTTAAGCATTTTAAATCGTATTTTTCCTTCCCAAAAACTTTTGTGAATGCTCACATATTTTGACTAGGGTATGTCAAATAAAACTTCAGATACCAACTAAGATAAAAATTCCCTGATAATAGATTAGTATCTGAAAATACTAGAAAATCTGAATAATGTAAAATAGTGTTTCTTAACAAATCATTTTAAACAAACTACAAACTGCACACCTGGGCACACTGGCCCCTCTTGAAACGCTTTTAACTTTGTATTCCTGGTGTGATGTTTTGGTTTATATTGAAGGATGGTAAAAGAAACAGTCCCATTAATCTTGCCACTGTATTTACTAAGGGATAGTGATGACTGTGATATCCAGAATCCATCCTCTGAAGAACCTCCTGAAAGAATTTTCTCCCAATTGCGGACTAGCTAACACTTTTATAGGAGACTGGGAACTTTAAAACTGATTATCTTTCCAAGTCGGCTACTAGATGTTTGCAGCCACTTCTACCAAGTTTACGGCATGCAGTTTCTTATATTACTCTATATACTATTCTCTTTCATCATACTTCCCTACCCATTGTTGCACTTCCATCATTGTTGGGAAAGGAATTTCTTTCTCTCCTTGGCCCAGATGATAGGAATTTCCATCATTCTCATCCACATTTAAGAGTATGAAGGAATTTCTGTCCTCCTGCACACCCCTTTACAGTACAAGAGATGTTGATCTAATTGATAAGAACTGTTACTTGTTGGGCCACATTCTCTAGTGGGCAGAACATTAATCATGGATCCCATACTGAAGTCTCTAAACTTTTATTTTTCGTGTTCTGACATTGTTAGGTTCCTTGTCCTTCCTGGTTCTCATGGTATGTACACCTAGACAGGGCCCAGGATCTGCCTTCTAAAGGCAGGTTTCTATCCTGCTGGTGACTGCAATGTGTAAAGCAGGCCTGTGGTACTTGTTCATATAGCTGGTTTGATCACTGGATTTGATCTGTCTTACAGATATGTTCCAAACAAGTGATAATCAAGTTCAAGATTTGAGTTGGAGGAAAATTTGGCCTTAGGACTCACGTGTGTTCTCCAATACAATTTACCAGAAGTTTTGTATTTAGTCCTCAACTTAATAGTTCTTGTGGTTAGTTTTCACTTAGAATTCTGAGTGTGAAGAGAAGAGGTAGTATTAAAGCACACTGAACTTCTACAACCTAATTTAGATTTTATTTAGCGTCTCTATATCTTTGAAAGTGGCCTTAAATCCTTTTTGAAACATTGGCAAAGTGTAAACAAGTGTTGGTTATCAAAGCCCATGCCTAAGTCAGTCACTGTTCATCCACCACAATACCTCAGGACAAAAAGATATACTGTTGTATATTTTCATGTTTCCCTGCTTGATAAAAATATTCAGTACCCTGTCTACATTCCTGAGTTAACATGAGATTCAACTTAGAGACTATGTATGTGAAACAGTTTGTAAACTGTTGTGTTTATAGAAATAAAACATGTTCACATGTTGAGGGAAGATTAAGAGATTGAGGAATGATACTATTTGGAGTCAAAGTCCGATCTTTCAAAGAAATGAGTTGAAGATATTTAAAATTCTAATTCAGGTATTAAATTCATGTTAACTACTAACATTAAGTATTGGGCATTTTAATATCTGGCAGTTCTACTGAAATTATATCTAAATAATCTTAAAGTCTTTTATTGAATTCAACCAGAAATATACAGTTTTATACAATCATAAGAACACAGAAATAAGTGAAGTTAATTCTATGACAAATCATATCTGGACCAACTTTCTGAATTTGCAAAATGAATAACAAGCTATTTTCTTGGTATTACGTGACTTTGGCCAAAAAGTGAAAAATGCCTTTTTCCTTTTGGTTTCCTGTAGAATCCCTGTAGTGTATTTCAAGTAATAAAGAATGTATCAAACTATAGAGCAACGAGATTTAAAACAGAAGCACTGATTAAAATGATGAATATTCCAAATGGTGGAAGAAGCATTTCACCAGAGGATGCAGCGGTATAGGTTTTGAGACCTGGAACTGGTTCTGGACCTATTAATGAGAACAAAGTCACTGGCAGAAGTCATTTTTCTGTACAGCTACTCTCTCAGCTTACTGTCCTTTACTTATAAAATACATATTTTACTTTACAGAAGTCACTTTTAATATCAGGTATGATCTACTTATATACTCTGAATATCTAAAAGTCATTCAAGCTGAATTAGAAAACTGACTTGAAATACATCCAACCAGCAACAGTTTTCAAATAAATGTAGTTTATTACAGATTTCAGGCTATATTTCTTAATATATGATCAAGGCATGCTGATCTAGTTTTTATCTAGAATTTCACAGTCTTTAAACTTGAGTCCAGATAACTAACAAAGTTCCTTAGGTGGTATGCTTTTATTTCTTATCTATATAGCTAAGACAATTATTTCTTATTGTTCAAATTCTCTAGAATTTCTTAGCAATTTTCTATTTCCATTTTCTATATTTGTATGCAAGGTAAAGTTTAATTCTGCGTCCTTTCTATGTCAAATAGGACAAAATATATTTCATATGCCTATTCAAGAAGACACCAATATACAGTTGGATAAAGCTATATTTTTTAAACACTAAACATTATCTATTTTAAACATTAAACTCCATACATACACTGCTCTAGAGAAAGCTGCTTCCCTTTTAACTGTAATAGTGGAGAAAAGCAATGGTCCTTCCATCTCAGAATGATCTGTTTCAAACTACCCTTAACTCATATAACTGACTTGCCACTATGTTTGTGTTTAAATAGGCTACATTGGAAGGGTGGACTGGAAGCATCCAAGTGGGTTCACCACTCAGATTTTGTAGGGGAAGCCAAGAGAAAATGTCCGGTAAATTTTATAAAAGCTTTCAATTCATATTATCAATTTACTTGCCATAGTTATACACATGAAGTTATATGATGATGAGATGGACTGACAGATGCACTTATGCATTAGTATGTTACTATAGACCAGTGATTCTCAAGGTGGCAATACTGCCCCCTAAAGAGGCAGTTTGGAAATTTGTCAGGGTATTTTTTGATTGCCACCAACAATGGGGTGAAGGTAGAGGGCTAGATGTCCTGCAATGCTCAGGACAGTAATGAGTAAATTAAAACCGTATTTATAATGATCAAACCCAGAACCAAACTCAGTTTTACATATAAACGAAGTATTTTTGACAGCTTTAACATACACTGAGCATATTCACTTTTATCTAGTGTCCACTGTTTCTCCTCCCTTTCATTGTCTTATACTTCTGGTATAGAAGAGCTTCCAATTTTATCTTAAATCCAAATTTATTTGGTAAGTAAATACAAGCATCTGTCTACTTCGTTAAGTCTCCTAGTATAGTCTAAGCATTTTAATATTGAAATTTATGTAATTGTATTATATATCATAGAGAATTATATTGATTTTTTAAATGGGTGGAGGTAGGTCTTATCTATGAATCTTATTTCAGAATAATATAAGGGCTTTATAAAATGTTATAAAAGGAGCATTGAGTTGATAGAATTGAGACCACTGCTCTAGAAAGTACAGTATCTAAACACAGTTGAAAATGCTATGAAACAAAGTCAAGTTGCCCCCACCACACGGGCACATATATATAAGCATTTGGACATGACAATATACTCTATTCTTATGATTTAAACTCTTGAAACTTTGTTCCTTTTATTAAGGGAAAATAAATTTCTCACTTTTTCTATATTTCAAAAACACACTTATCAACTGAGGAAATGAGATATTTCTTACTAGGACTGTCGATACTTCCTTGAATTCCGATTCCGCCTTCTAAAATATAAACAGATTTTGAGTTAACTGCATTGTACATCTTTTTTTTTTTTTAAAGATTTATTTATTTTATTACATATCTCCCCTTCCCCCCCGCTGCGGCGACGCGCCGAGATTGGACACTGCGCAGGCGCGGCTTTCCCCGCTTGTGGGCGGTCTCTGCGTCCGTTCACGGCCGGCTTTCAGTTCGCGGGTGGCTGGCTGCGCTCCATCCGCGGGC
>PVKH010022813.1:0-14009 GCA_004027955.1 Chaetophractus vellerosus
CTCTTTATCCACTGAGCTATCTAGCCGGGCCCAGTTGGGAGGCTTTTGATGACAAATTAAATCTTGTTACATGTGATTGGTCTGTTGAGTTTATCAAATTCTTCTTCACTATTGTAGGCTGCTTGTGTGTTTCTAGAAATTTGTCCATTTCATCTAAGTTATCCATCTTTTTAGCATACAATTTTTCAAAGTATCCTCTTATAGTACTCTTTATTTCTGTGAGATTAGTAGTGACATCCCCTCCCTAATTTTCATTTTATGTATTTGCAGCTTCTTTCTTTTATTTGTTAGTCTAGCTAAGGGTTTGTCAATTTTATTAATCTTCTCAAAGAACCAGATTTTGGTTATGTTAATTTTTTCTAGTGTTTTTTATTTTCAATTTTATTTATTTCTGCTGTAATCCTTGTTATTTCCTTCTTTCTACTTGCTTTGGGATTAGTTTGTTGCTATTTCTAGTTCCCCAAGTGTGCAGTTAGGTCTTTGATTTTACCTCTTTCTTCTTTTTTAATATAAGCACTTATGGCTATAAATTTCCCTCTCATCACTGCTTTTGCTGCATCCCATAGGTTTAGATATGTTGTGTTCTCATCTGCATTCTTTCCAAAGTAGTTACTGACTACTTTTGCAATTTTGTCCTTGACCCACTGATTTTCTAAGAATTTCTAGTCTAACTTCCATATTTTTGTGCCTATTCTGGTCCTCTACCCCTTATTAATTTGCAGTTATTTCCTTTTGGTCAGAGAAATTATTTTGTATAGTTTCAATCTTCCTAAATTCAATAAGACTTCTTCTGAGACCTACCATGTGATCTATCCTGAAGAATGATCCATGTGCACTCAAGAAGAATGTACATCCTGCTGTATTTGTGTGTAATGTTCTGTATATGTCTATTAGGTTTATATCCTCTAACATATAATTCATGGTTTCTGATTCTTTATTGACCCTCTGTTGAGATGTTCTATCTAATGATCATAATGGTGTATAAAGTCCCCCAGTATAATTGCAGAGGCATCTGTTTCTCCCCTTAGTTTTTCCACTGTTTGCCTCATAATTTTGGGACACATTGGTTAGTTACATAAATGTTTATGATAGTTCTTTCTTCTTGATGGATTCTCACTTTTAATAATATATAGTGCCTTTCTTTGTTTCTTATAATAGTTTTGCATTTAAAGTTTATTTTGTCTGATATCAGTATAGGTAATCCTGCCCTCTTTTAGTTATTGTTTGCATGGAAAATCTTTTTCCAACCATTCATTTGCAATCTTCTTGCATCCCTGGGTCTAAGTTTTGCTTCTTGTAGACCACCTATAGAAGGTCATATTCCCTTATCCATTCTGCTAATCTTTTGTTTGGAGAATTTAATCTCTTAATGTTTATTGTTATTACTGTCAAGGCAGAACTTACATTACCCATATTTTCATTAGGTTTATATGTCTTATTTTGTTTTTATTTTTCTTTTTATCTTTTTAGTTATTCCTACTAATAATCTTCCTTTCTACACTCTCCTCCAACTCTCTGTCTCTTGTATTTTTTTTTCTTTCAACCTGCAGAACTCCCTTTCTTGAAGGGCAGTTTTCTTGTTGACAAACTCTCTTAATTTCTGTTTACCTGTGAACATTTTGAACTCTTTCTCATTTTTGAATGCCAGTTTTGCTGGATTCAGAATTCTTGTCTGGCAGATTTTATCTTTTAGCACCTTACGTATGTCATGCCACTACATTCTTGCTTCTAAATTTTGCAATGAGAAATCAGTGCTTAATCTTAATGAGCTTCCCTTGTATGTGATGGATCTCTTTTCTCTTCCTGTTTTCATTATTCTCTCTTGGTCTTGAGCATTTGACAATTGGTTAAGTATATGTTTAAGGGTAGGCCTGTTAGGATTTATACTGTTTGGGGTCAGCTGCACTTCCAGGGCATGTATGTCCATGTCCTTCAGTAGAGTTGGGAAGTTTTCAGGCATTATTTCCTCCAACACCCCTTCTGTCTCCTTTCCCTTCTCTTCTTCCTCTCGGATGCCTATAATGCATATGTTTGTGCATTTTGCATTGTTATTCAATTCTCTGAGTCTCTGTTCATTTTTTTCTATCTTCTTATCTATCTTTTCTAATATCTGTGTGATTTCTATTTACTGTCTTTGACTTCACTAATTCTTTCCTCTGCCAGTTCATATCTGCTGCTATGTGCTTCCAGCATATTTTTTATTTCTTGCATTGTGCCATTTATCCCCATCAGATCTCTTATATTTTTATGTATGTCTACAATTTCTTTGGTATGTTCCCCCAGTGTCATCTTAATATCCTTTATCTCTTCCTTCACTTCATTATGTTGATTCATGATATTTGTTTGGACATCCTTTATTAGTTGTTCCATGTTATGTATTGCCTCCATTTTTAGTTTTTTCATTAGACTGGACCATTTCTTCCTGTTTCTTAGAATGGCTTGTCATTTTTTGCTGATGTCTAGGCATCTGTTTATCTTGACAAGATTGTTCAGATGGTTAGCTTCTCTTTCTACACTAGATTTTTGTTTTATTTTGTGTAAAAGTTTCTCTATGACATATGTATCCTTTTATTTTATATCCTTGTAGTTGTCCATGTTCCAGTTTTCATTTGGCCTTTTTGTCTCTCTGTCTCTCTCCCTCCTGGATGATATGCAGAACTCTCCTGGTCTGCAGATCCCCAAACCAGCTCCCTCAGATAGCTTTTTGCCCTTCCTTTGTTGTTTTTGTGTGAGAGTTGAGCCCTGCCTACCTACTCCAATGCCATCTTCCAGGAAGTCCTCTCTGCTGTCTTAAAATCACATGACCTGGGACTTAATTACATCTGGAAAGTCTCTTCACAGCAGTAATTAAGTTAATGTTTGATTGAATAATTTGGAGAAAGTGTATACCAGGGACTTGGAATCTTTATTGTGTATCTCTCTTGGAATTGTGCCTACAATAATGGGTTTCCTTTACATGCATTTAAAAATCCTTATTTTTCTGGTTTCATATTTTTGCTTACTTAGTAGAACTTTTCATGTTTTTTAATTCTTCAATAATTATTTAAAAGTTATGTTTTTCTTTCTATTTTCTGGACATATATTATTTTAAATCTGAGTGAGAATGCGAAGATCTTGGAAAAATCTCTACTGTCTTAAAATATTTCTATTGTGTGTGGAATATAAAATTACTTACAAATCAATAATTGCAATAATATGATCCTACAAAGGTGGTAGCCCTTCTTCATATATATTTTTTATCTTTTGTAGATCAATGATATTTACTTCTCAGAAAGCCATTTAATGACAGAACTATCATGAGGCTGGGAAATAAAAACATAACCCTTTTATTGTTGTGGGAATATTTTAGGCAATGTTGTATCTGACAATCACTATAAATCTTATATTTCTAAATTTAATTGTACTTGAAAAAAGTGAATAAATGCATACATTTTATCTTAGTAAATATTACCTTCCTTTTAGGAAATAACGACTTCATTTCTGACAAAGACTGTTATTTGGTACATTCCATTTTCCACAAATTCCTGAAAATGATACTAACACATATCTACCTATGTATGTTGAGCCAGAAATAACTTGGGAAAAGTCTATGGTTGTCACAGTATCCTGAAACGTTTGAGCTACTCTATATAAATAATTACTTCTGTGGACTTAGGGAGATACTGACTTAATCAACAAAAGAATCATCCAATAAGCCTCATACCAAAAGGCAAAGAGAAAATGTAAATGTTTTCCTTCTATCAAAGACAACTTTACTGAAACCCTGTATTGTTTCCTGGATTGAATTGGACAGCTGAATAGAATTTATTGGTCCTAATTGCTAAAATACTGTGTTTTCTCCTGATCCCAAACTAACAATGTTGTAATGATAAAAGAATATGATAAAAAAATACACTACAAGTTTTTATGATTGTACCATGGCCCATGATATTTTCAGAAAGATGTAGAAAGAGTGAGACAGAATGTAATATACAGATAACTGGCTTGAAGATACAGATAACATAATTTATGCCTCAGTGGCAGCCTCCTTACTGAATATTGGGGAAAAAAAGAAAAAAATTGAAACCACATCCTTTAGGCTTTGGGTAACCAGGAGAGTAGGGACTACAAAATTGTTGTCACTCAATTCATTCTTAGCCATTTATCAATTAAAGGTGTCATCAGACCTCTGCAAATTCTGACATATTCAATTTGCATAAAGCTTGATTTGACCTGTTTTAATGGTTATTCAAAAAACTCCCTTTCACAGTCATAATTGCTTCACACACCATCACACAGCAAAACACTGACAGGACTGCTTAAAGTTTTCAATTGCTGGATCTGAAGACCTATAAACTAGTATAATCAGAAATCTGATGATTTCATGTACACAGTGGATCTGTTTGAGAAATATTCTTTAGATCAGAGGTGAAATGCTTCTATATGCAGATACCAAGCAGAATGGGGGAATTAAATGTTTTTTGGCTAATTCAGTCAAATATGCTATCATTAAGAAAGAGATTCAGGGAAAATTTTGTTATGTATATATGTTTATGTATACACATTTATGCATATGTTATAAATGTATATATGTATTTATTAAAATTGTGCTTGAATTCACTTTTCTCTTCACTTTTGAAATTATTTGCATACATATTTATGCAATTAACACCATTTTATTTAAGCCATATATCCTTGTCAGTTGTTGAAAATCATTTTGAAACAAGACAATAAAACCCAGACAATACAAATAAATGTACTAATTCCAATTCTCACTATAATTCCATTATGAATTATCACTATTCATATCCTACAGACAAAAAACCAATAGAACTAATAAATAAGTGTTCTAATGACCACCACATATATCTGAATGTTTGTGTGCATTTATGTACACGTATGTGTACACCTTCATATACACCTATGTATATACATTTATCATAGATATCCGATATAGATGTTACCGATCTATTTAGTAATTTGGGTGTCACTGTGCTCATTATAGTCATGCTCAGGTTTTGCAGAAGGCATTGTGTATCTTTAGATTCCTAGACATAAATATTAACTGTTTGGATAGATTAAAAAGTATTTATATTTCTCTCTCTGTTTTACACTCAACCAATATATAACATACAGAAAGCATTTTTAATGTTTCCCCTTATATTGTACAAGAAATCATTTTTATTTTCAAATTTTAGAAGTAATAAAAGAATGATGAAGAAAATGTCATCTCTCAAATTATCTTCCAATTCATCATTTCCTAACTTGAAATATAGCAGTAGAAATTAGATATGGGCTCATTACCAATATGCTGATGAAGAAATCAGGAAGAAAGGGTCATGTAAATTCATCAATTTAGCTTGTTTTAATTTCAAATATATTTTGTAGGAAGGGCTGCATTTCCACTTTAAACTTTCCCCGTCAGTGTAATCTGACCACTTCTGAAGGTATGATTTAAAAGAGCAAAATAATTGTAGAGTTTTCTGTTGAAAGCAAGGCTACATGTGATGCCAAATTGCTAAAGCAGGGTGAGCAAATTCTCAAGTACCAAAATATCCAGACTTTTGCCCATTGCAGATGTTATGAAGAATCATGATAATCATTCTGACTGAATCAGCATGAGCCTCCAACCTCTTAATGACATAGGATTACAGGCAGCTGCCACCATATATTTTGCAGTTTCTTAAGAGAGGAAATCTAGTTTTTCTAATCTGGAGTTATTAGACCTACTCCGTGATATATTCATATAACAAACAAGTGATTTGAAGATCAAAAGATGAATGTGCCTTGTATTTATGAATTGGACTGCTCCCATTTCCTGTTCAGGTGGCCCACTTAATCCACGTTTTAAGAACCTCCTGAAGAATCACTATTAGGATGAGCAAAGTAGTATGTTATTGGAAAAATAGCAGTATTATTGCTAGAGATGCAAGATATGATTGCCACATCCTAGCAACATTAATTGAAATAATAGCTGAGGCTTATTTAAAATTCACGACGCATGAAGCAGTATTTCAAATTCCTTATTTGCATTAACTCATTTGCTCATCAGGTTAACATTTTGAAGTTGGTGTTCTTATCATTTCCAAACTATGAATAAAGAAACAGAGGCACAGGGGATTATAAAACTTGTCCAAATTTGGCACACAGTTAATTAGTGATAGTGCCAGGTTTTGACCCAGGGATCACTATCACTGTGTAATAGATTCCTTAGATTTTTATTTTAAAAATTTGGCCAGCTGAAGGAAAGCACTAAAAAGCCTGCAATCTGCCACATGTGGAGGTTAACCCTGCTGTATGAAAAGAATAAGATTCTTAGTAGAGCCTCATTTGACAACACATTCCAATGCAATATTTTAGCATCTGTATGGAGGGATAAAACATGAAGAAATTGAAGAACAAATCTAAGAGTTTTGAACACCAATAAGAATTACATTTTGTGCAGGAATTCATAGAGAGTGAGGATTTCCATCTGGAACTCACTCATCACATTTTATATATTATAGCTAGGACAAAATGGGGCAAGGTATAAGGTGATTACTAATAAGAAATATATAAATACATATTGTTTCAAGTATTTCTCTTTTTCTTTTTCTCTCTTTCTCTCTCTCAAGCAGATTGAGAAGTTAGAAGTATAGCAGGAAAGGCAGACATGAAAGAACGCAAGATTGAACACAGCAAGAATAAGCAGAAAGGGGGGCTATGTAAAAAAATGTTGAACTATGCCAATATTCTCACTAAGTCCTTTGGCTTTGGAATAATAAACTTACCTTTCATTGAAATATATTGTTTATGGTAATGTAATAGATTTATTTTCTTTTAAGCTAATTTGGTACATTGTTTAGACTTGTGTCATTTTTATTTTATAATACAGTCAATATTGGTAGTTATATCCCTTATAAAAACATTGTTTGGGGACGGCAAAAACTTTTAATAGTGTAAAAGATAGCTAAGTCAAAACTTTGAAGGTCATTGGAGAAGAGTTTGCATCAAATAACTTTATGCATTTTACTTTAACCGTTTATTCATGCTAATATTGAAATTATATCTCTTATAAGCAGCATATGGCTATCTTGGTTTCCAGTCAAATTTTATCTTTCTATATACTTGGTTATATTTGGCTGAATATCAGTTATTGATGGTTAAACTTTCACAGGTAAATTGACTCTGTAATAGTGTCATCTTCCAAAGAGAATTTAATTTGATTAGGTCAGTTTTTTAGGTTAGGAGTAGAGTACTTTATTCCAATTAGGGGTTGAGATAATTTTAAGCTGGGTCAATTTTGGACTGATGCTTCTTATGGTGTGACCATTGGGGTCCTGGCTGAGAGCCTGTGCTGTTTCTCAAGTCTCTCTGTCTCCAGAGTCTAAATGGGCTCTGAAACACAGTTTATTTTTCTCCTGCCCATAGGTAAGGTCAATTTCTGATGCCCATGGGCAAGTTCAGTTAATCTTCTCAGTCTCACAATTGCTCCTTTCCAACTGGCACATACCTTGAAAGGGGGAAATGCCACCAATGACTGGGTTACATCTTATTGCTTCTTTTCTTTCTGAAGCCTTGAATGTGCAAATTCTCACTGATATGCTCCATCATTTTGTTCCAATTTTTGTCCAGATTTTCTTGTCCATCTTAGGAGAAAGGTTGTTCACAATGGAGCTGGGAACAGACTTTCACATAGTTGTGTAGTAATTTCAAGTATGAGATAATTGTAATATCTGAAGTCAGTGTTTACCTGTTTCTGCAGTTTTGTTGTTTCTGCAATTGTTACTCATATTGCCTTAATTTCTGTTTTTAATGCTGAATATTTCTTCTGAAACATAACATTTTCTCTAACATGTCTTAAATATATTTTTTCCATTTTAGCCTTAAAATGTCCATAAATTTTATGTACTTTTGAATACAAATACAACCACATATATTTCACATTTTATTTATTTATTTATTTATTTATTTATTTATTTATTTATTTATTTACTTATTTACTTATTTATCTTTGGGAGGTACCGGGGATTGAACCCAGGACCTCATACATGGGAAGCAGGCACTCAACTGCTGAGCTACATGTGTTCTCCATTGAGAGTTTTTTTTTTCATTTGTTTGTATGTTTCTTTGCTTTTAGGAGGTACTGGGGATCAAACCCAGAACCTTGTATGTGGGAAGCAGGCACTCAACCACTTGAGCTACATATGTTCCTTATTTTGCATTTTTAAAAAAATATTTAGATACTCCTGAAAAGTACTACAACATTAAGGCCATGAGGCAACACTAACAAAGTGGAAAGAAAGCCTAGGGGTTTAAGGAAGAAGCAAGTTGTTAATACAAGCCTTGTTTGCTAAATGTCCAATGTCTGTTACTGGAAAACACCGTTTAAGTCGAAACAAAATAGGTGGTAATCATTTCACCAAGACATAAGATACAGACTGTCTGGTTTCTATAGTACGAGTCTTTAAATATTTTTTTTTTATTCTTTCACTAAGTCCTTTATCTGTCAAGCTTCTTTTTATTGCTTTTATGACTTTTGAGGAGTATTCAGAAATCTTATGGTCAAATAAGAGGCAGAACAAGAATAAAACATGTTGAGTCATGAGAGGAAAGGAAATTATATTTTGATATTTATCTACAAGCAATACAAATTGAAAAAAGGAAATGAAAAACCACAAATACATAGAAGGGTAATATCTTGTAGACTAATCAGTTTTTCATTACAGTGTGAAATTATGCCTATATTACCTATTAACAAGAAATTTATTTTGTCAATTTTGAGGAATATGCACATCACTGTTATCAGTAAAAATGAAAAAACACAGCTTTTGAGGGATCAAATAACAATTCATTAATGCAAATTTCACTAGAAGACATCACTATATATTGAAAACAGAAAAGAATAATAAAAAAGCAAAAAAAGGGCAAACAGGAAATAACTGAGCCTTCTGTTCAGGTGGCAGTGATAATTTTACTCTGACAAATATTTCTTAAAAAGATAAGTAAGGGGACGTGGATGTGGCTCAAGCAGTTGAGCTCCAGCCTCCCCCATGGGATGTACTGGGTTCGATTCCCAGTGCCTCCTGAAGAAACAAAAAAATGAACAACAAATAAAACAAACAAGAAAATCAGCTCAGGAAAGCTCACTGATCATGTGCAGGCTTCCCAAAAACAAGGACCTGGGTTCAATCCCCTGCCCCTGGTATCTAAAAAAACAAGTGCTTTTACTGTATCTGGAGATGTCCTATGAATACAAATATATTTATTTTCCCTTCCATGTTGTGAGTTTTTAATAAATCATATTGTCTTGTGTTCACTGCATTTTAAGGGTACTATGGTATCTTCGTAGGTTCAACTCAGTTAAGTGGACTTCCTGAATGAGGACAATAAAAGTTTGTTTTAAACAATACCTAAACACAGGATTAAATGTTGTTATTTTCTGTCAGCTACTAAATAGCTTTGTAAATTAAATGATGTGGCAAGAGTTGAAGAATGAGTACAAATATATTTTAAATGTATAAGGAAAAACAAGAAAAAGAAAATAAAGCATGCTATCTGTTGAATTATTTGATCCAATTCTTCAACTCTTATTTTAACCATATTATTGTGAGATAGTGATAATATTTTCACATATATGATTACATAATATTGTGATTTGCCTCATTTGGTGGAATTAAGTGCAAGTAAACAAATTTTTAAATGGTGTTTTAGTTTGCTAGATTACTGGCATACAATATACCAAAAATTTGTTGACTATTACAAAAGGGATTTATTAACTGATAAGCTTACATTTCTGAGGTTGTGAAAATGTCCAAATTGAGGATAAATCAGATGATGCTTTTCTCCTCAAAGGCCAGCTGTTGGAGATCCTAGACTCCTCTGCCATATGGCAAGGCACAGGGTAAGGCACATGGCAGCATCAGCAGGTCTCCCTTCTCTTCCATATTTCACTGTTTCAGCTTGTGGCTTCCTTTGGCTTTCTTTCTCACCTCCTGTGACTTTCTCTCTCACCTCCTGGGGTTTGCTCTCTGTCTCTTTCTCCATGTTCATCCTTTTTTTAAGGGAATCCATAAGAAGATTAAGATCCTCTCTAGGCTACATCTTACTGAAGTAATCTAATCAAAAGGGCTTAAAAGACTCCACCTACAGTAGTTTTATACCCACAGGAATGGGTTAATTTTAAAACATAATTTTCTGGGGTCCATTCACCTTCAAACTGTCACAAATGGTCACTATATCCATGTGAATGAACATGACATATTAACCATAATTTCTGATATTACTATTGAAAGAAGTGCATTTTCAACATTTCAGAACAAAAACATTCTGTTATAAATATTTAGGTGCTGATAATATCAGTTATTACATACTTGTGAATAGATAACCATGCTTGTATGAGCCAACAGTTTATTTTTAATGAAGTATATTTTATCCAGAATTGCTGATAAACAGAGAGAAATACTATAATATCAGTGTAATTCCCAATCTTTGCTCAATATTGTATTCTAAAATTAGTGTTTTTAAAGCATTAGGGAAAAAAATTTCTTCAAAAATAAATGCTCAGAATCCAGAGTGCTAACATTCTGCTTTAAAAATTCATATACTCTTAATATATTACCCTAATTATTTATCACAACATCTAAATATGTTCTCAAATTTCTCTTTGGATTTCTGTCCCTTTCTAAAATCTTCATTACAACAATTACTAGGTCTGTATAATCAAGTTGATATTTGTTGGTTAAAACCCTCTTCAGAAACTTGCACATTATAACATTTGAAATGAGACTTCTTAATATCTAAACATGTCTATGAATACATAAAAAACAAAGAGTCAAAATGACACCAGAATGCATGAGTGAAAATTGAGATTTAACCACACTTAACTTCAGGGAAACACAGAAATGTACTCTCTCAAAAAATGGAGACAATCATGGTTCATTCATTGAATCAAAAGTCTATGGGGATGGATATGGCACCGGTTCACTGCATGGGAGGCCCCTGGGTTCTGTTCCCAGGGGGCCTCTCCGAGCGGGCAGACCACCTTGAGAGGGCAAGCCACCATGGGCGTGGCAGAGCCACCAAGGGCAGGGCAAAAAGCCACCATGGGCAGGCCAAAGCCACCGCGGGAAGGGCAAAAAGCTGCCACGGGCAGGACAAAGCCACCACAGGCAGGGCAAGTCATCTGCGAACAGAGCAGAGCCACCCGCGAGCGTGGCAAGCCGCCTGGGTGGTGTGCTGACTCAGCGCATCGCCGCAACGGGGGAAGACAAAGCAGACACAGAAGAACACAAGAATGAATACAGCAAGAACAAGCAGAAAGGGGGGAGGGGATATGTAACAAAAGAAAAGTTATAATAATCATAAACCAGAATATTACAAGGTCATACAATATTGGAGAAAGTACCTTCCAATCCCTTCCAATCCCTATTCAAATTCTTAATTGATTTAGTTTCAACAACAGACTAAGGGAAAGTGAAAGCTGGATGTGATATATTAAGACAAAAGATGAATTACAACCCCAAATAAATGGGAAGGGAAGTAGGGAGAGAGAGAGAGAGATAGGGTGAAACGAACACATAGGCCCCCCAATAGCATTGCATATTGGAGATCAATATTTTTCATGTACCCTATTGATTTGATATATCAGAAAAAATAATGGTAAAATTAAAAAGTCTTGTTGATCCAGTTGGTCACAAAGTATTTTGGAATAGCAGCCATTAATATCAACCTGGATTCTTATGTGCAAACATGGATAATCTTCTAAAAGGAGACTATTATAAAAACTGGGAGCACAAAATGCCACACCTTCAATGTAAGAGTTTATTAGAATAAACCCTATCTGCAATAAGTAAACAAACAAACAGCCAACAAAGAAATTTTCCTTTCTCTACATTAGGGAGGAGCAGAGGAAAAAAAAAAAATACTGAGAATCTGCAACCCTTTCCCAGCCCTCTCATGAATTTATAGCTAAAACTCAGAGAAGGTATGTGATACCAATTTTTTCAAAAAAAAACCCAAAACAATAAAAAACAACAAAGTAAACCTTCTCATGTAGAAAGGTAATTCATAGTGATCATTCGATTTTCTTTTGGAAGATGATTTCAACTTAGATCTTCAGTGGTTCTACCAATAAAGTTCTAGATTTCTCTTTCAAATATCATAAACTTACAAGAAATAAAGAAGTGTAAGTGAGTCAAGAGAAAAAAATAAAAAGCAGAATTTGACTTATAAAGATTTAGGTATTGGAATTTTCAAAAACATAATTTGAACTACCTTGAACTACTAGAACATAACATGAAATAGATATCTTTAATGCATTTCAAGGAATAATGCAGTTTTAAAACTATGATCAAAAATTAAGTTAAAAACAAAATATACAGTAATAAAAAAGTAATTGAAAATGAAAGATTGATTTTTGTGAACTAAATGATAATTTATACTCAACTAAAGGAAGAAATGATAGTATGTACAAACAACATATCAGTGAAAACCTATGCATATTTACATTGCTGAAGGATTACAATCTAGTATTGGTTTACAGTCTTGAGTCATGTAGTCTGAGATGTAATCCTGGTTCTCATCCCAGAACTTGCTAGAATTTGTCTCATAGTGTTACTGTAGAATGGATAGAATTAATGAATATAAATCATTTAAGACAGTGCCTGACATATGGAATTGTTCAGTAAACATTGGCAGTACATTAGCAGTAGTATATTTTTATCATTTTTACTTATTTTATTATCATTTACTATTATTGCTATTATTGAAGTGATAGAAAGTTATATGTTAAACTGAAAAAATGCTGGAGTAATGGGAATTAGCAAGGGAGCTTAAAGTAAATTGCAGATGGTGGTGAGATTGGAGGTGAAGGGCAAGAACAGTCCCCTGGTGAGAAACACAGTCATTTTCACACTGCTGTGCCAGGCCCTAAAGTTCTAAGTGGGTGCCTCATGTTATCCACAGGAGTGATTTGGAAGCAGGTATAAAAGGGGGAAACTTGCTCCTGCACTTGTGTTTCAGGTCTACTTTTCCTCTCCCATATAATGAGATGTTTTGAAATACATCTATTTTAAAAACAAATTCAACTTGTAAAATAATTGACTAATGGTTATTTCTTTGGATTTCCTGTGTGTGTAGAAATCTCAATGTCCTCTGAGCACAGATGCATGCTAAGTCATTAGTCTTGGTCTGGTGTTCACTTACTGCTTTATTACTCCCCAGTGTTGCAAGCACCTTTCTCTTTTATATGCTACCAGTTTACCTGTTGGCCTCCCCATTTTCCAAGCTAAGTAGAGTTGAGAAGAAATAGGTTCAGGGTCATGGGGCCCAGATCCAATCACAGTTTTATCAGGTGTTGAAGTTGACTTTGTAGGTTATTAAACATCGTATTGCACAGAAAGCTATTCTAAGAACAGAGGAAAGCAACCATCCTGATCTGAAAGAGTCAATGTGCAGAATTGCAGGAATTCCAAATCAAATTCTCTGACTGCACATCTCCTGCTTAAACCTTGTTTAAACAAAAGTTCTCTAAATCGATCTAACCATGGAATTCCTTTTGTAGGCTACTCACATTAACCCCCACTTCTTTCCTCACTTCATCTTATATAAAGAAAAATGAACAACAAATGTCATGCTCTTGCATTACCAAAATTGTGTTGTGTGGTAGTGGTCCTGAGTTATGTTCCATGAAACAGGCTGGTTCCATGTTCAAACGTGTTTGAGAAACACATACACATATTTTTCTCCATAAAATATCAGAGTCTGAAATGCCTTGCAGAGGAGAATTTTTTTTTATCTTCTTTAAACCAGTGTCCTAAATTTATCAGACCATGGAACTCCTTTTTCAGATCTCTCAAATTAACATACTGAGGGACGTGCCTCAAGAATTTCTAGCTTATTACCTTTTCCTACTTGTTAACAGATAATTATTGAAGCATTACTAAAATCAGTCTTCACTGCACTATAACCACTCATCTGCAAGAGAGTGGAATATCAAATCCAGATGAAAAGAGTGCTGGTTTGTCATTTTATTCAATTTGGTCTAGTAC